>WEIT01010404.1:3071-55652 GCA_013389985.1 Dryoscopus gambensis | reverse complement strand
GGAGCCGAGGGGCCACAGGCAGCTGTAGCACAGAGCACGGTGTGGCAGGGACAGCAGGGGACCACAGGACACTGGCGGGTGGCAGCTCAGAGGAGGAGAGCGGGGCTGGTTTTGGGGGTGATGCTCTGCAGAAGCGGTGCCACAGCCCTGCCGAGCACACAGCAACCACAGCTCCCGCCAGAACGTGCTCACGGGTCGCTCTCTCAGGATGGGGACAGACCAGACCGCAGAGCAGCCCCCCTGTAGCACTTCTGAGCATAAACAACACCCCAGGCCCCCCCGCAGCAGTCAGGCTTTGCTGTCTCCACTGCAAAACCACAATTTCTTGAAACATGAGAGAAGCGAGCTGCAGAAAGCATGTTATTAAGGAATGTAATTATTTTTATTGTAAATATTTCTGCCTCTCTTTTTGTTCGGGCCAAGTGGTGCCCCCAGGTCTGAGCATTAGGGCTTGCCACGGAATTACACGCACTGGAAGAGCAGCTCTTCTCTGCCTTCAGCCAAGCCCACCCAGACAATTTGCAAGCTCACCATGGCCATCATGGTGAGATTTATTAACAAAAGCACCAGGAGGACAACAGCCATCCTTTCAACGATGATGCCTCCTGGTTCACCTAATCCTAAGTCTAAAAGTTGCAAAGCTTCAGTTTGGGCTGTTCATTTGAGTTTCTCTGGGAGCTCTAAACCTGCTAGGAGCTCTCCCCTATTTCCTCTTTTGGCTAGGACAGAAATATAATTATTTATTTTTCCATGTTTTTCCAAAACACCCTTGCAAGAAGGAGCACATGGCTCTCTGTGTGTGCTGTCTGTGGAAGGACTGTTTTTAATTTTAGCCTTGACAGTCATTAGGAACTGTGATTTCTTTACCCACAGTGTGTACATACACACACACACACACTTCATTTCTTTTTTGAAACCTTAAACTGTTTAGGGGGTTTTTTAATGAAATAAAGAGTTTTGAGACCAAAAACTGTTACAGTTTAGGCACTGAATGCCATCACTTTGAGGAGACTTCCTAGAAAAGCTTCCACTGTGAGCATTAGAAAGTATGAGAATGAGAGTAACAGAGAAATCTACAATGATGTTACAGAGTTTTTCAATAGTCTTATTTCTCAGAAATCACGGGCATTTGTGCAAAATGTCATCTATACATTGGGGCTTTAAATGTCACTCACCCACAAGCTTGCTGCTAATTATGTCTCTGAGCAGAGATAGTATAACACAAGTGGAAACCATGAGCAGTAAACTGGCCTTAGTGATTTCTCAGAAGACTTGTCTCTGAGTTGTAAGGCAATAATGTGTGGGGAAAGAAACCTCACAAACCAAGTGTCTCTTTTTTCTGTCCTGTCAGAGCAGAGTAATAAATTCCACCATCTGAGGATGAAAAGTCTCAAAAAAGTTCTAACTTACTTTTTAGTACATCACTAATAGTGCACTGGTATTATCATTGGTAAAGCATCACTTGTACAAGGAACCCCAGAAAAAGCTTTTACAACTTATGTGACTCTGCTAAGAGCAGATGGACCAAATGTCTCAGGGTGTCATGAACTGCAGAGAGGAATTAACTTAAAAGGCTTTCCCAGAGAGTTACTAATTACTAATTACTGATACTAATTCACAGAAGGAACGAGAGAGCATCTTCCACTTGGCGTGTGCAGTGTTTAGATATTATTCCCACTACAGACAGAAGCACGGGAGTGTAGCAGAGCATTTCTAATATCTCAGGTGGAAATCTCTGGGGCCATGGATGTGTTCTCCAGGGACAATTTCTGACATGTGCCAGTCAGTTGGTGCCGTGAAATACCAGCCAAAAGCAAAATAATTGTTCTTGTGAAGCAGTTACACAGGAATCAGCACCATCCAGAGAGGGCATCCAGCCCTACCAGCAGTTAATTACACAGAGTGGAGTCACCTGCCATCCACAACTGGACAGATAATCTACTTGTACCAGGCAGATTGTGACAACACCGTAAAATTTTAATGTTAGGACAAAGTGGTTTATTCCCTTTAGTCAGTATTTAGGCTGGTTGCTTTATTTCAGTTTCTTAAATGAAAAAATTATGTGAGACTCTTGTCTACAAGGCAGGATGCTCTGGTTATACGAAAGAGTAATGTATTATCAGTGATTTCCTAAAAAGTAAGTTAAAATCTGTTGAGACTCCAAATGAAATTAGAAAGATTTCTTGCATGTTGCACGTAGCCAGAGTCCAGCCATTCCTGAAAGATTTGAAATACTGTTAAAAACCATGCAAAACAACATAAATACTGTTGAATTTATATGACAAGTGATGTGCAGAATGAGACTCCACAGCTCGAGAGCTGTAAAGTAGGTGTGTTTATCAGCTGAGCTGCATGGGGGATAGCTCCTCCAAAGACATGCACACCCCTTCCATCTACGGTTGGACAGATATGCAGTTACACGTTGCATATGCATTGGATTACACAATACGCCTATTTCATATTCATAACCTATTCCCACTTCATATTATAATTAGCGCAAAATTCATTTCCATATGTCTGCGCCTGTGCAGGGCCTCCTGGTGGTCGTGGGCAGGGGTCTTCATGATGTAGTAAATGAGTCTTCCTCAGGCTGAACTTTTCACTTTGCCTCCTTGCGCAAACTCTCTGAGTTCCTGGCCTGAGTCCCAGCACCAGAGCTGGTTCAAGCTGGTCTCAGGGTCCAAAAGCGGGATCTTTGGTCACAGTTTCTTCCCGTTATCAATGGCCCTGCACCCTGCCCTACGTCCTTCCTCTCTGTTTGGCAAGCGTAATAAATATTGAGCAAATGATATACATTGACTAGCAAGCAGCTGCAAAATTTAGCAATACCCACAATCACCAATTAACCCTTAGGACCCCAAGCGCCCTGTATCAGTTCCCCCTTTTCTATAAGGTTAGTAAATTCTTTTACTAATACAGAAATTCTTCTTCTAACAAACTCCTATGATAGGCATCTCTTAGTGCTTTACCACGTGCATTTGACAAAGTGGTTAAAAAGAATCTAAACAAACAACACGATGGATAACACAAAGCTGACACTCACTAGAATTAGCAAAACAAGTATGGGGTGACTTAACGTATTTAGAATACCAGTTGCAGTAGGTGACCATCCAAAAGCGCATCCCACCAATTATGGGTTGCATCTTGTTTTACCTTCTCTAAGACTTTGCTTATTTCTTGCGTGTCATGATGGACCGTAACTAAGGTCTTTTCCCCACTCTTTTGGATCTATTTTAAAATTTCAATTAGATCTTGATGTTTCACCAATTGCCCTGCTAATGTAAGGTCCATTCCGAGAGGTGTGGGTTACCTGTGTGATGGTAGTGTGTAGGTTTCTAGCAATAATCTTTTCAATTAAATAGTTATATAAGGCATCTACTCCCCAATGGGTTTTTTGGGTGTTCTTCTCTTACTAACGACCATAATAGATGAGAGGGAATGACCAGTTTCCCTTCTGCAGTAATAGCCCAGCTCTCTTGATTATATGTTCCTTCTTGATTCCTAATTAACTTTTCATCTTTTTTGTTATACATTGGCTTACCTTCTAGGGAGATCTTTTCATCTGTGATAAAGGCTTCCTCAGTTTTTACCTCACCTTTTGCAGCTTCTTTTGCCTCTCGGTCTGCCAGCTCATTTCCTTCTTCTAATTCTGAGCTCACTTTTTGGTGTGCCTTCATGTGCATGATTGCTACCTTCTCGGGTAGCTGGACTGCTTCCAACAGTTGCATTATTTCCCTTGCGAGTTCAGCAGTCCTCTTTCTTTCCAAATAGCACCGTGTGCATGTACAATCCCAAATGCATATTTTGAGTCCATATGGATGTTTATATTCTTTCCTTTTGTTATTTCTAAGGCAGAGGTTAGGGCAATCATCTCAGCTTTCTGTGCAGAGATATTTGTTGGCAAAGGTGCAGATTCTATTACCTCTCTGCAGGTGGTAACTGCATACCCAGCGTGTCGCTTTCCACTGATGATGTGGCTGCTCCCATCAGTAACCAGGTTTCTGCATCATCCAAAGGGGTATCTTTCAGATCCGGACGGCTGGAGTAGGTGGCTTCGATAGTTTCCAGGCAGTCGTGGTGTAGCGGCTCCCCTTGATTTCTATTGCTGAGAATAGAAGCTGGGTTGACAATGTTAGTTACCACTATCTCTACATCACCTTGTTCCACCATGATGGCTTGGTATTTCAGGAACCTCTGTGGGGCAAGCCAGTGCCCCCCTTTCCCTTCCAGCACTGTGGACACTGTGTGGGACACCAGCACAGTCATTTTCTGGCCCAAGGTGAATTTGCATCCTTCTTGGATATTTAGCACAACTACTGCAACAGCTCTGAGGCACCTGGGTCATCCTTTAGCCACTGCCTCTAGCTGCTTAGAGAAATAGGCCACTGCCCGTCGATACGGGCCCAGGTCCTGTGCCAGTATCCCCAGGGCAATCCCCTGTTTTTCGTGGCAAAATAGAAAGAATGGTTTACTCACGTCTGGAAGTCCTAGAGCTGACTTGAGGGCATTCTTTAGCTGGTTCAAGGCCCACGTGGCCTCTTTCGTCCACTGGAGGTGAGCTCGTAGTCCTTTTATTTTCTGAGGTTCCGGGGTTTGACATATTGCTTCTTTACGATCTTGCCCTAAAGTCCATTGTCCAGCACTCACCTTGTAACCCAGGTAGATCCCGTTCTTTTTTACCACCTGAGCCTTTTTCTTAGATACCCTGTACCCCTGGAGTCTTAAAAAATTTAAGAGGCTTACCGTCCAGGCCACACAAGCCTCTTTTGTCTGGGTAGCTATTAGGAGCTTGTCCACATACTCCAACAGCTTGCTTTCTTCTGGTGGAGCTTCTCAGGATTCTAAGTCTTTTGCAAGTTGTTTTCCAAACAAGGTGGGACTGCTCTTAAATCCCTAAAGCAGCATAGTCTATGTGAGCTGAGTTTTGCGCCTGCTCTCAGGGCTTTCCCATTCAAATGCAAAGATTTTCTGGCTGGCTTCATGGAGAGGGAGGCAAAAGAAGGCATCTTTTAAATCTAAAACAGTAAACCAAGTTAGTTCTGGTGTTAAACATGTTAACAAAGTGTATGGGTTTGCTACTACAGGGTAAAGATCTTCAGTTACTTTGTCAACAGCCTGCAAATCTTGTACCACCCGATATGACCCATCAGGTTTAGGAATAGGGGTGTTAAAGTCAGATTGGCACTCTTTTAGTAACCTTAGTTGCAAAGAATTCTCAATTACTGGTCTGATTCTTTCTGTATCTTCCTTTTACAAGAGATATTGTTTAATCCTCGCTGCTTGTTTCCCTTCTTTAAGTTTAATTTTTATAGGAGATGCATTCTTTCTCTCCCTGGCATTTAGTGGCCTATACTTCCAGGAAACACTTGATTTTTTATTTCTTCTTCAGTCTCAGTGGTTATTAATATTAAGCTTAATATTTCTACATACTGCTGATCAATTACCTCCAGAGTAATTTCCCTATTTTTAAATGTGATGGTTGCGTGTAATTGTTCCAATAAATCTTTAACCAAGAGTGCTTTCAGGGAATTGGGTATATTGGTATACAAACTTGTGCATACCCCATTGTTTCCCAAGTTTATACTTTAATCGTTTGCAAAAAGATGCTTTTTCAGATTGACCAGTTGCCCCTTTTACCACAATGTAATTATTCTCCACAGGCATCAAAGCTTTCTTTAAAACCAAATATGTTGCTCCCGTATCAACCAAAAACTCCACTTCTTTTTCTTTTTCCCCTAGCTTCATTATAACCAATGGATTCGCTAGGGTGGAGTTCCCCAGTCCTCTTCAATCTTCTTTCATGTGTGTGACCATCCTCTTTGTGAATTTAAAGACCTAGTACATACGCAAAGGCAAAATATTTCATTTATGTGGGTAAGGAGGCTCAAATCTCTTGGTACAGGCTGTTCCCAATCTAAAGCCACTAACCTCCCCATGGAGGTTCTGAATATTCTTTCCAGATAAACGCGTTCACCTCCCCTTTCTACCCAATGTCTCACTTCATTCACAAATTCCTAAGGGTCAAGGCTAAACTACTGAGGGACTGGAGTTCCTCTAACCTCCCGTCTAGCCACAGTTCTGCTTTAAAATAACACAAAATATTTAAACACCAAACAAACAACAAAACGTTTATACAAACAAGTAACCTAACAAATCATAATACACTCCAAAACAAACGAACACCCCCTCACAAATCAAAAATTCAACCCACACGCATTCCTAGCTTATCCTCTGGATTCGCTCGATCTACTCCCAGGATCATTAGTAGCAGCTTGTTGGTCAGCAAATTGCCAAGCTTCAGGCTACTACCACATACTATGCATTCACCTCCTTGCAGCCCAGTTGAAAAACAATACCCCTGAGCTTTACAACTCCCACACTGTTCCAAAATCCACACGCAGTGCCAGTGGCTAAAAACTGCCATGCGACACACAAAGCAGGGTATTCCCCCTGTCCGCTGTGAGGCCAAAACAACATGAGAGGGGCCAGAAAGGTCTGTTACTGTGCTTCTCCTACACAACCACCGGGGAATACTCTCCTGCTCAGCCACGGCTCCGGTTCAAATAGCACACAAAACAAACACTAATCACCACATTAAAGCACACTCTTGTTCACGCTCTCACTCACACCCCAGGGCCCCACATACCATACAATCTTACACCATACAAACTTAAAAGGTTCTGCTTACCCTTCTCCTGCTTCTTATACAATCATTAGCAGGTCCGTCTTGGCTCTCAAAAGCTAGAATGCAGCGGAAACCCCCTTTTGGATTTACCTGCTCCATTCCCACGGTCGCTAGCGGCAACCGCACTGTTGGTTTGTGAATTCCTCCATTGGCTCTCTTAGCCCGTTGCTTGCAAGCCCTAACCTACCCAATACAGGGTCTATGCTGCGTACCAGACATCCCTGGTGACTTATCAGCAACCCTGGCCACGCGTACGACTTACAGGCACCCTAGATCCAAAACATACCATTTATCCGCAGTTCCAGCAGGCTGTTGTCTGCCCCCGCAGTGAGCAAACCGGGAAGCAGAGGTCCTCCAGGGACGTCTCGGGGCGCGCCTAGGACATCCGCCCCTCAGCCGATCCTGCAGCCGGGCAGAGTTTTCTCCTGGCTGGCTCGCCAGAATGATGCACAGAAAGATTCCACAGCTCGAGAGCTGTAAAGTAGGTGTGTTTATCAGCTGAGCTGCATGGGGGATAGCTCCTCCAAAGACATGCACACC
Source organism: Dryoscopus gambensis (assembly GCA_013389985.1). Lineage (NCBI taxonomy): Eukaryota > Metazoa > Chordata > Aves > Passeriformes > Malaconotidae > Dryoscopus > Dryoscopus gambensis. The sequence continues at coordinate 48,427 of WEIT01010404.1, read as the reverse complement.
CCTTCCATCTACAGTTGGACAGATATGCGGTTACACGTTGCATATGCATTGGATTACACAATACGCCTATTTCATATTCATAACCTATTCCCGCTTCGTATTATAATTCGTGCAGAAGTCATTTCCATATGTCTGCGCCTGCGCAGTGCCTCCTGGTGGTCGTGGGCAGGGGTCTTCATGATGAAGTAAACGAGTCTTCCTCAGGCTGAACTTTTCACTTTGCCTCCTTGCGCATACTCTCTGAGTTCCTGGCCTGAGTCTCAGCCCCAGAGCTGGTTCAAGCTGGTCTCAGGGTCTGAAAGCGGGATCTTTGCTCACGGTTTCTTCCCCTTATCAGTGGCCCTGCATCCTCCCCTACTGACGCTGTGGGTCGCCCACGAGAAAGGGGGACAGTGTCCTTCCTGCAGATGTCAGTTAAAAGCAGGGCAGCTGCTGTAGCTGCCACGGCAATGCCGGCCCAAGTCAGGGGGCACAGGCAGAACCGCAGATCTCTTTCTCGCGTCTCCCGAGGTAAAGGAACAGGAGGGGCCTCTTGTGTGGTTTCCACACAATTTTATTGGTGGAGGGTCCAGGGACAAAAGGCGAGAAATGAGAGTGAACACTGCTTTTTATATGAGGGCAGAACAAAGGGAACAACCAATGAGGTACCGCATAAGGGGAGGAACCATTCCAGCACCAACCAGTGAGGGTGGTACAAAGGCGGGAGCTAGATCAGGAAGCCAATGGGGTGTCGAACTGGGGAGAACTTTCTAGGTGGAGACAGTGACCCTAAGCCTCAGTTCTGCCCTTGGACCCGCCCTCAGGGCAGTCCTCAATATCCTGGCCCTCCCACCACTGGATGGCCAGGGCTTGATTGGCATTAGACTGCCACAGCCCAGCAAGGGGCTGGGCCACTGCAACACCCTACATCCTTCCTCTCTGCTTGGCAAGTGTCATAAATATTGAGCAAACAATATACATTGTCTAGCAAGTAGCTGCAAAATTTAGCAATACCCACGATCAGCAATTAACCCGTAGGACCCCAAGCCCCCTGTATCACAAGCAGTAAAAGAATTCATTAACTAGCGCAGGAGCATATTAACCAAATATGTCAGAATAAAGAAATTGCACCAGTGAAGCATTTTCAACACCTCAAACCTTGAAGTTGTTAGAAAACCAAATCTGGGAACTACCAGAAAAGAACCCTGCAAGTTTTCAAGTTGACTGTAAGCTGACTGCTAATATATTGCAAGCTGAGTGTTACAAAGCATTCAAAAAGAAACTAAATGCTTTGGAAAACAAGTGCTTGCATACCATGTGTGGAAATAGTTTTTTTACTAACACAGGGACCTTGAGAAATCAGCAGTTGGTAGCTCGTCTTCAGCAGAACCACCAGTGCTGGCCATATTTTGGTCAGATCCTCTGAATTCCGTAACAGAATGTCTCCTGCATGCATTTTTGAATGGAAAAAGAGTGACAAGCAGCCACCAGCATGAGACAGGTGAAAGAAACTGGCTCCAGACCACTCCCCAGTGTGGGTTTCAGACATGGATCATGTAGCACTTACAGCTGCTAGAAGAACATAAACACTGGATTGCAGGAGAGTCCCTGGAGACATTCCAGTGTCCTGCAGTATGTCACAAGCCACAAGAGCAGAACCTGCTTCTCTCCTATATTCTGTCCCCCTGCAAAATGTTTTGTGGCTCAACTCGGCTTATCAGCCTCCTTGGCACCTGAGTTCAGGCACATCCTTGTCAGACACATCTGAGTCAAGGGGTTAAAATGCTTTTTCCAGCTAAATTTTCCTGAGTCTATGGGCTCCATCAGCGCTAATCTACATGTGCTGGCTGATTTCTCCAGTTTTGCAAATAACCAGAATTATTTCTGATGAGCGCTCCCCTTCCTAGGCACTCAGCCCAGGCCACTCCATCCAGACCTGGCCCCTGGGTCACTTCAGACACACTTTGTATCTTGCCTCTCAGGTTTTGTCTGCTTCTGACCTGCTGTCCTTGCGCAGCTGCCTTGGCTTCTCCATCCCTGTTCCACAAACTCTGACACTGGAGCTGCAGCCCTGCTCCCCACCTGAGGCTGCTTTGCTCCTAGCTGCAATTCCTGTCATTTATCCATGGATGGGGCTGGGGCCATCACCAATACCCAACATCGTTCTCACTGCTGCAGGTCCCATCCCAGCCTCAGGACTGCACTTCCCACCTCTCCTTGAAAGCCATTTGCCTCCCCAGAGGCTGAGACGAGAGACAGAAAAAGAAGCAAAGACAACAGAATTAGCCCAGAGCAATTCTGTCTGCACCTCTGGGGGTGAAAATTTAAGTTTTTCTGCTTTCCAGGGAAACTCTGAGACAACTCTGCATCTTCAAAGTGCTCCAACCCTCTTGGGCAATCAAATCCCCAATTCCTCCCTGACACTCCAGAGATAATTTCCACAGCAGTTTTTACCATTGCTTGGGTTAATTGTGGTGCTGGTTCTCTACCCCGCCACACAGGTACAGCCCATGAAACAGCTCAGTGTGTGTCATTTCCCTCTGCAAACTGTTATTTTTAAAAAAAATTTATTTACACCAACCCAAAAAAACCACCTCCACTACTATTTCTTTTCACAGCTTTTTTTTTTATTCACCATTGTGGTAGTGTTTGCATAGCAATGTTGCTTCAGAAAGCTGAGCTCAAATGCCACTTTGCTCATTGTGAACCTCCCTGTGCTGGCTCTCACGGGTTTTGCCCCTTTTTGACTAAACCTGCACCTTGTTCCAAAAATGAAAATGTGATGAAAGGTGATGGATTATGGGCACCTCAGTTCCTAGATTGGTATCTAATTTATTGGTTCTCCCCCAGCTCTTCACCTGCCCCTGAGCTGGGCTTTTCCAGGGACAAAGTCAGAATTGGTCGCAGCACCAAGCCTAGCAGAGTTCAAGAGAAGTTTGGGCAATGCTCTGAGTCATGGAATACGCAAGGTCTGAAGGGTTCTCTTGTATTTTCTTCAGTGACTGGTTTTAAAAAGAAAAACCTCACTTGCAGATTATGTAATTAAAGTGGACAACAGTTATTATGTTGTCTACTGGGATGCTGTTAGGAGCAGTTTATACAGCATTTTGCAGAAAGCCTCGAATCACTATTTAGGAAAAATAACCACAACAAACAACTAAAAGAAACATCCATTTATTTGCAAGATACATGAAACATGCTTTAATACGTGTATGAAAATATTGAGGAACTGTACAAAGCCCCATCACAAACAGAATTTATCCAGGTGTGGCCATGTGAAGACAGCACCTCTTTGCTCACAAGATGAACCTGCACCAGCCACCCCGCAGTGAGGGGATTTCTCCCTCAGGTCTGGTGCACAGCATTTCATGAGTGATACCTGGAGGGAAATGGGCTCTCCTAAGGGGCAGGAGAGTCCTGGCAAGGTGGGATCTTGTCAGAGCTCAGGTCTGGTGAGGAATTCTCCTCTGTGCCTGGCTCTGCTCCAGCTATGCACTCATCAAAGACAAACTCACCCTAATCCCTCAAAAAATAAACAATGATATCAATAGAGAGAAACTCCAGTCTCAGCCTGTCCTCATCAATCCTGCCCCGTAACAAGACAATTCAGCGTTCCTCCATGGAAGGTTGTTGACTTTCCACAGCAGCTCTGACACTACAAAACCAAAACACCCCTGGAGGGGGCCGAGCCCATCCTCAGCCCAGCTCCTCACAGCCACCTGTTCTATAAACTGCTACTAAACCAAATTTAGCCTCTTCTTGCCTGATGTGAGTTTTGAAAAATCCCTTGGCTAAGAAGGGGTTTTAGGTCAGCCCCACCTGTGCCCAGGGTGGAACGCAGGCATTGGCTTTAGCCCAGATTATTTCACCTTATGTTGTACCGTGTGGAGTCACTGGGCTGGACAAACACGTCCTGCTGAGACAACACCAGCATATCACAAACATTTCTGCAGTCCCAAGAAGCCACCAGGACCCAAGTTTAGTCACTTTGCTCATCAGCCACATCAAGACCCCGATCAGTCATGTCAGTAGCTCTGAGAGAGGCAGTAAATTAAAATCTAGACTTGATTGTGTTTTTGTGGGACTGTCATGACCTCGGAGCAGGTGAGCCCACAGAGATCCAGCACTTCACTCGTGAGGCACCCTGACATGTTTCTGAAGTTTCTTCAGAACAGATTTCCCTGCTGTAGCCATTGAGTAGTTTTAGCTGCCTGAGCTCTTGGGCAGACCCCAAGGATCCATGAGAGAACTGGAATCCAGGCCTTTGTGGATCCATTGCAAACTACTGAACAGACCTGTGTGGTCTCCTAAACACTCACCAAAGCTCAGAACCAGACCTCCCCATCCATCCCACCTTCCCAGAAAAGGTTATTTATCAAAGAAACAAGCCCATATGTTGCATTTAGCCCCAAAATGCTGCTTTTTCACACTGAACTGCAGACATATGTCCAGGGTACGTGCATTTGGCTACATTTTCTGTACCTCACAAAAAAAAATATCCAAAAAAGTAGAAAGAGCCTTGGAAATGAAGTTTTTCCTTCCACGGATAAAGGTTGGTGATAGCAATTTCAGTTCAGGTGGTTAAAGCAGCTCTCAGAGTCACCTGTAAGGGAAAGGTTGATGCACACATGGTCCCAGCTGGCAGAAGTTTATTCACCTCTGGAATAGGTGTTAGTTCTGACCAGTGTGCTACGTCTGGAATTGTAGGACATGTCTTCATACACTACATTGGGCTTTTTCTTCTGGAAATATTTCTTCACCTGCAATACAAAAAATCCAGCCATTCAAAACAGAGCCTGGAAAGACTCCAACCAAGAAGTCATTTTCCATTTTAGGAGTCCATCTACATCATCTCTTGGAAGAGGAAATGTACTTTTAAAAATCCTCTCATGACCCAGTGAGGTCTTAGAGGACCAAGTGGAAACTATCAGCTTATTTATTTAACTTTCTTTTATGAGTCTGATGCAATTTCACTAAAAGTTCCTTCAAGATCGATGGAACTGTAGCTCTGACATAAATAAGGTTCATTCTTAGACAGTTACTGGTAACTCAAGACACCAGTTCCCACTGAGCTTTGACAGAATGATGTTACACTACGGGTTTTTAGCAGTGCTGGGTCTACATGTGGAGGGACGAGACAGGAGCCTGTGAATCACACACTTCATTTTCAGTTATCTTTATGGAGCAGAAGGATTTATCAGAGATAAAGAATTTCTGGGCACTTTCTGCAGTGTATGACTAGAAAAAATCCCACTAAAGGAAAAAAATATAATAATTTTTTTTGTAGAACAGGGCAAATTTTTTTTCTCCTAGCGCTACTTTCAGACATCAGGCTATTTTATGAGTTTTTGTTGCCCTTGTGTCCCCCTCCAAGCATTCTCTTACATCTCCTACAAGTTTGCTATGTACAGCTCCAGTCCCAATTCACATAAAAAGTTTTTAAAAGCAAGCAAAGCAGAACAGCAAGGGGCTTTGTTCAGGGATACACAACACATGGCTGTGTCAACCCCACAGTTCACTTGAGGTTTGTTATCAAAAGACACACAACATCTCATTTACAAAGGGTTACAGAAATAAAAGAGACTGTGTTAGCTGCCAAGAGTCTACAGCTGGAAGATATTAAACAAGGGCCAATAGGAAAGCAATAGGAAGCCGCAATTCCTTAGGTTTATCAGACGTTTGCTTGACTCAGTCACTGCTTAAAAATAATACCAGTTTGCTCCACCAGACACAGTTTTGCTGTGGTGACAGAGTACTTACATCCACTCGGTACAAGGCGCAGCACACCAGGGCACAGAACAGCAGTGCCACCATGACAATAAGGGTGATCAGATACCAGGAGCTCTTCTTGTATGCCTGCTCCACTTCTGCATCTAAAATTACAGTAGTATTATTATAAATACGAAGAGGTATAATTTTATTTTTATTCTGAAAGAAATAATTTTACAGGTTAATCAAAAACTTGGATATCAGCAGCTACAGAGCCACGTTTGTCATCCCATTAATATTCTCACTGGCATTCCCTGTGCTCTTCCAGAGGCTAGGGGTGGCTGCAGGTGGGTCAGCAAGGAGCACTCTACAAAGGCAGCTTCCACTGACAGGACCACACACTCATAATGGGAGCAGAAAATGTTTTCCTGCAGTGTTGCTTCAACTCTGAGGGCTCTCCAAGAGCCAGGCTGGTGAGAGGTACAGGCAGAAGCAGGAGGATGCTGTGGTGTGAAATATACTGAGCAGAATTGCGCTGGTGGAAAGGGTTTCAACTGTCTAAAAACCTCAATTAATCCATATCTGAACAACACATTAATTAATAATCACCCCCCCTGCTTTGCTGTGCTGTCATTTCCCTCACCTCACTTTACTGAGTTGCTGCCCCAGATGTGGGTGGTGGCACAGAATGGGACCACAGCTGCCTTTGCAGACTGCAGGAAAATCCTTTGCGGCTCTTAGGGTCTTTATAAACCTCATTTTACAAAGGCCTCAGCAAAGCCCAGTGACAGGGTTAAATTGCACCAGTAAGACCAAAATCAAGCACCCTGTTGCTGGTTCTGACTTCAGGTTAGTAAATGGGTACAGCACCATCCTGCAGGAAAACAAAAACCCTCTTTGGAGCACAGAAAAGTAAAAACCTGTCTTTGGACCACAGAAAAATCACACCCGCTCTTCAGAACAATGGAAAATCAAACCCCCTCTTTGCAGCACACGCTCACAGAGTGCTCAGTGTGTGACAAGGGTATGTGAGAACATCTCTGCTGTGGTCTGTGGTGCTTGAAGCAAATGCCTGAGGACTTGTTTTGTGCTCTCCAGCCTGATCTATTTTTAAACACAAGACTTGCTAGAGGGAATGGTTTCTAAAAGTCATTTATGTCATGTCAAGGTCAAGGAATTGATACTAAAAATACTTATTCATAACCTAAAACTGACAGATTTCACACAGCGAAGTGTTCATTATCTTGTTTTGGCCTTCTTTGCTTTTTCTAAGGTGCAGGATTATGGCAAGGTCTGAGCTCCCCTCTGGTTGTACGAGGCAGCAGAAACAGAGTCTGTTTCTGTGTCCAAGCTCAACAGGGCACAAAGGAGCCTGAGCCCACTCTCCAAACTTACCCAGGTTTGCCTGTCCTGACTACAGTTCCAAAAGCTTTCTGCCCACTTTTTGCACTACAACACAATAGTTATTTGTGATTAAACAAGCAAAGGGGTCGTACCTTTAACCACCACCATGGTGCCACTCGCTAAGAGCAGAGGGGAATTTATCACCTCCTCTGCACAGACGTAGGTATCACTGTCCTTCTCCTGTAGGTTGTGTAGAGTTATCATGGTTCTATTTCCTTCCCTTGAATACACCAAGCGACTCTCAAAGGCAGGAGAAACACTTGACATGTTCGGGTATGACACACGTAGAACTACGCCAGGCTGCACGTGAGTCCTGAGCAAGAAGAACTTCTCTTCAGGTGAGCTTTTCAACACACAGGTGATGCTGACAGACTGGCCTTGCTCAGGGTTGGCATAAAGTGGTGACTGCTCCAGAGCTCTGCTGGATTTAGCTAAAAACAGAGAGATTAGTGGCTATTACATGTACACGGTAAGTTTAACACGGTGTATTTTACCTGGGGAGCAAGGGCAGAGGTCACAGACAGAAAGAACAGACCATAGAAGTTGAGAGAAAATGAATTTTTAAACATGCTTTACACATGCTTTGAGAAGAAGGATATATTTTAGTATACCCTGGCATATCTTCCTGCCTCAGGACCTGAAAGTAGGACTGGCCAGCAGGTTTAGCTGTTTGTAAAGGCTCTGCATCTACCTAAAAAATACCTCCTCTAACAGAATAAAGCCTGATCAGCACGTCCTTGAGCCATGCATCATTGCCTGCTTTCTCAAGTGAGATGAAGCCATAGAGAGATCTGGGGGCTATTGGTCTGGATCAAATCATACCGTGTGTGTCCCATCAATGTTGAAAACGGTCTATGAGAATGGCGTTGATTATTAACGACTCACTTTCCAGCTGGGAAGACATTCCACTGAGTTCCTCTGAGGACAGGACTTGTTCCTTTTAACATTATCATTAAAGTGGACGAGGGAGTGAGGACAGAATTTGTCAAGTTTGTAAAGGGAAGGTTGTAAGCATTTCAGAGAAGAGGATCAGAGTCAAAAAGAGATATAAAGCAATTTAATAAAATAATTTGGAGACACAATACACAATAATCAAGATGTGATTCATTTGAGAAAACATAGCCAAGAAGTTTGAAAGAAGAAGCCTAAGGGAGGAGATGATAATCCTCCATGGATATAAATTTCTATTGCTGATCAGCAATCAATTAGATTTCACCTGCCTTGGGGACAGGAAAGGAAGAAAGCCCTGCAAGCTTTGGGAAAGATGTTTCAGGTTAGAAGGTATCATCGGAAGGACGGGTACATAGAGGAATAAACTGCCAAAGAATAGTGTGGCCTCAACCCTCGTCTAATGGAAAAAAAATAGACAGAAAAAATGTTCCCCCAACCAGAAACATCTGCCCAAAGGAGCGCTTCTGCCCATTCATCAACTCCTTACTAACAAGAGAAAAAACCTTTTACCCACTCATGCCCAGCTTGCAGACCCTGCCTAGCAACAGCTTCCCAATTATTACCAATTCGTCATTTAAGACAAATTAGTAAAAACAAGAGATTTGCAAAAACTGCTACCAAAAAAAACCCCTCTTTGCTCTGCTAGTTGTTTATAAAGATTTGAGAGGTTGTTTTGGAAGGAGCTGTGGGACCTCACTGTTTCCAAACTGGTGCAGCAACCTCTGATTCATGTGAAAATCTGTAGTTGGAATTAATGAGTCACAAATTAATGTCCTAAGGTGGTTTGGGGTTTTTTAGTACCATACTATCTAATGTGTTTTCTTCACTGTTTCAGGGAGCAAACCCACACTTTCCTTCAAATATCTACATGACCTGAGCAGACACAGGAAAATTTCTGTCAGATTCGCCCTCCCATTGTGTCTTCTTCCAATCTTTGATTTAAAATATAGATCTGTATTTACTAATTCATGACATAAAAGGTGGAATTGCAATACCTTTGACCGCTACTATGGTCATCTTCCCATGCAGCTCTTTGTGATGGTCATTGACTGTAACCATCTGAATGCATTGGTAGATTTTGGAATCAGATTCCTGTAACTTGTGCAGGGTTATCCTGAAAGTCTTCCCTTCCTTTGAATAGTTGATGCGATTAGCAAAGGCAGGATTGATATTTGCAGATCCGTGCTTGGGAACATATATCACATTGTGACCATCTCTGACTAGTGTAAAGTACATCCACACTTGATTTTGTGAACCATTCATTGTGCAAGTTATGCTGATGGAGTCTCCTTCCCAAGCACTGATAACATCTGCTGACAGTTCATTTGCTCCACCTAAAAACAAGAAATGCAACTGAAATTGTAATATCAGAGTTCCTCTTGGTCTGTTCATATCAAAGTAGGTTTCAAAACCAACTCCTCCATCAACAGAACTGCTCTGAAAGACTGGACCTCAGTCTCCCTATGCTGGACATGTCATTTCTTGCCTGCCATGGCACCTGTAGTGCCATTCATGCCCATTGACCTGAGCAACCCAGCACCTTCCCAAATTTCAGAGGCCTTGGCAAAAAAGTGGCTGATGTCTCACAGAAAAATTTAGCTCCCTCTCTAGATTCCCAGCATGATCCCATTAGTTCTTAAAATACAAACTTCACTAAACTCAGCCTGATAACTGGAGCTGGTTTCAGATCTAAATCAGGAATTTAAAAGTAAGAAAAAGTGGCAGAGACTGGAAGAAAATACACTTTTCTTTTGTCTTTTTAAAGAAAGGAGCATTTAATAATATGAGGGATCTGGATAATACAGAATCTCAGCAAGAGGGCTGCAGAAGGTGTAAGTCCAGTCTATCCTCAGAAACAAAGATATATAAATGTATAAGGAGACCCTTGGAGTTCTCCAATGACCCCAGTATCCAAAGAAACTGAAAGGGGAGTACTTGTGCAGCGAATAGCGAGGAATAGAGATCAAATAGGAAACACCTAAAAGAAGCTACACCAGGAGCAAGGTAAGAAAAATTAAATAGAGAGCATTGCTTGCACGTCTAAGATAAACATAGTTTATAAAAGGTTGGGAAAAAAAGGAAATAAAATATTGAAATGTAAGAAATGTAAGAGCATCAATGTTGTACGTACCGTCCTGGGCAGGGAAGCACGGGAAAAGCAGAAGAAAGAGGGAGGCAGTTGGGTGACACAACATCCACAGCATCTTCAAAGCTCTTTTTAGTTGTTTCCTCAATCTGACTGATGAGTTAAAATCCTGAGGAAAGAGTTGTGAGCCCCGGGTTGGGCTGTTGCCTGCCAGCTACATGAGCTGTCTACTGAAAAAAGTCAGCAGTTTTGCTTTTGCCTTTGTTTCACAATGATTGTGATGGAGGGGGAAGAGCCCTGTCTCTTGGAGGTGCATCTTGGGTCTGTTCACACTTAAACCACCCCTGTTTCCTGCTGCTGAGCACCCCCCAGCCCCAGGGCAGCAGCAGAAACTTGTCCATGGGGAGCACCTACCTCTCCTTTGAAGGCAGCTGAGAAAACGGAGGCTCAAATTTGCTCTTCACAGTGACAAAGTCACACAGTTGTCCTCCAGGTGTGCCCTCCCCTGAAATGCAGGGGCTTGGTACAATCAGTTCAGTTTGTCACGGCTCCCACAGGGTAAGATTGGTGGCTGCAGATGCAAAAGTCTTGGCTTTGTAAGGAGCAAGGAGATGAGAGATGCTCCATTACTTCAGGAAAACCCTCAGTTATTACACAAGCCCTGCACACAAAGCAGCAGGTTTAATCGGCATCTTGGCAATAACAACGTGAGTAACTCCTCAGCAGGAGGAGCTGGTGTTCCTGCAGCAAACACCAGCCACTCACACCCAGCTTCCCCCAGATCAGACCTGATGCACAAACCAGCCCACCTGAGATCAGCTGCAGGAGAAAGAAGCTTTGACAGGAGATCTTTAGAGCCCTAACAAGGTCTTTTCATCTTGTTACTAAAAGGGTCTATTTGAGGAAGCATCATTACCTGAAACTCTCAGGCTTTTCCTTCTCCCTTAACTTCATTGCAAGGCCAAGACAATAAATAGTTCCAAACTTTACCAAGGCAATAAACCACCATAGCAAAAGTACTCTCTCAAAGTTAAAATTTAACTCGCAACCCAAAAAGTCAATTATATTCTACATGTTTACTTAACAAGTAGAAGGAGCAACAATTTCTAAGAGAACAGATTGGCTGTAAGACAGGACCACTTAAAGAAGACAGAGTGAGTACCTCACACGTCGTTCGCATCCAAGGAAGCCTTCAGGCCTCTTCCATTCCTTTCTCCAAGTGCTTGTGCAGCCTTTTCTTCCTCAACCTGGGGGTGGCCGACCTCTGCTTCATCCTCTTCTGCGTCCCCTTCCAAGCCACAATCTACAAGTCCATGCTGCTGCGAGGTACACTGCAGTGAGAAAATACAGAAAAAACCAATCACCCCCCCAAAAACTTCCCAGCAACCTGCTTATGGGTACCTGGGCAGTCATTTGATCCCACTAAGTATTGCCACAGCGATATGAACAGACTGGATTTGAGATCTGCTCCCCAGTCTGGCACTACCTGGCCACGCAAGGGCTCCCAGGGTCTGTCCGTTCAGGCCCTGCAAGCACAGGGTACAGACGAGGGTAAGATCTGCTGCTTTCTTCTCTCTGTTTTGGACGGGGGTTTTGGGGTGGCAAGGAGGCAGATCAAACTGTCAAAGTAGATTTTAACTATCAGCAAATGCAGCACAAGGTTACAACAGGAGGGTGACCTGGAGAGTGCCTGACCCTCTCCTTTCCCCTCTTCCTTTTAACTCCAGATATCTCCACAGAACCACAAGATCTTTGGCTTGACCTGGATATTGACTTGACACACAGAACGACCTTTTTGTCCTTCTCTTTGCCACCCTGTGCAAGTTGTCCCCCAGCCAGTCACAAGCAGCAGTCCCAGCCATTTGCACCCTTCCCTGCCATCTGAAACAACCTGGGATTCCTCCTGGAAAATCAAGGCAGAAGTTGTAAGTTCAGTCTATCCTAAGAAACAAAGGTATAAAAATGTGTAAGGAGACCCTTGGAGTTCTCCAATGACCCCAATATCCAAAGAAACTGAACAAGAAGTGCTTGTGCAGTGAACAGTGAGGAACAGAGGGATCAAATGGGAAACCACCTGTTCTGAACAAGTGTTAGAGGTCGCTTAAAAAACCCCCAGCAAGGGGATCAGTAGAATCCACATTTGATGTTAAGCGACAGCAGGACAAAGTTTGTTGGCAAGGTTCGCTCTGCTACTGATTGGATGGTTAAGTAACACGGAGGGGAAAAAAACCCAACAAACAAAATCCAGTTAATCAAAACAGAAATTAACTGAGAACTGCCTGTGTGTGTGTGCGTGCGTGTGTTTAGGTGCATGTGACAAAGGGACAGTGAGGGCAAGGATAAAAAATACAACCTAAAGGCTTAACAGCACTCAACCTTAACAGTACTTAACTTACACCTTAAATGGAACAACTTAACAAAGGAATAACACTTAACAGCATGTAACATAGCTTTTAACATACAACTTGATAATTTAGCAGATGAGTAACATTTAACATCTAACTTAGCTTGTGTTAAACTAACTTACAGGCCTAACCTGCTCAGATATCTCAGGTACTTCAACATTGAAGAGAGCAGAATTTCTCCCATGCCAAAGTATCTGCACACAGATATAAAGAGTCAGTGCAAGGGACCTGTCAGAAATCCCCCTCAGAGGCAGGGCAATGCTCACTCCGGATGCTTTTGCATCTCCCCAAGGGGCGACAGTTGGGCCTCGAGCAGTGCGGGGGGATCGGCCCAGGATCCATTGTTGTTTGGGAACCCCGAGAGCAGCAAGCAGGAGAGATCCCGGCTTGGAGAGGCCCCACTCCAAGGGAGGTTCTGATGGAGCTGCTGTGGCCCAGGAGAGCTCCAGGGGTCTCATTTTCCACCTCTGTTTGTAGGGTCACAAGAGATGGGCTTTAGTCACAAGAGTGTTTCATCCTGGCCCCACTTCAGACTGGCACAAGTCCTTTGGAAGTGTGAGAACAGGGATGTTGTGCCATTCAGGCAAGAAAAATAATTTCCAAGGATGTTCCTAAAGAAAGCAGGAGCTCCTTGGAGAGCAGCAGTGCCTGGAGCAGACGGTGTTTCTGATAAACTCCAGAGGAGCCGAGCCAGGGGCTGCTCACAAAGGCTGAGGCCTCGTCTTGGTTCGAAAAGACAGATGTCTGCTAAGGAAGGCAGGAGCCTCCCTTGGAAAGGAAAATGCAGCCCCTTCCCTCCAAATTATTATAGTTTTGAAATTAAGGGGCTTTCACGCAAAGATTTGGGGAATAGGAATAACAATTCTTTTACTAGTGTGTATATATATATATATATGTAACAAAACAATAATACAGAAACACTGGTTTAACCTGACAGAGTCAGGGTATGACCTGGCACCCTGCCAGGCAGGGTGGTGGTAGCAGTCTGATCAGGTGAGAGCTGCAGTTCTCTTTGAAGTGCTTCTGTTGCAGCGGTGATCTTGTAGAAAAGGTCTGCTCCTCCTCAGAAAGTCCAGTGGTGGTTGTGTAGCTTCCACTGGGAATCCAGTGAAAAAACCTCTGCCGTGCTGTTCCAAAACCCCAGACTTTATATTCAGCTGGGAATGCCTGGCCCCTCCCCCTGGGCGGAGCATCTCACAATGGGCTGGTGAGTCATGAGGCAAGGCCTTGTTGGGCCCATTAACAGGAGATAGTCCAGGAGTGAGTTATCTATGGGTCATGTGGCAAGGCAGTGTTGGGGCCATTAATGGAACATAGTCCGGAGGGAGGAGCCAGGGAGCATTGCTACACCTGGTTTCAACAGCTCATGAAGATGGTAATAGAATACACTGTAACCCAGGACAGGCCTAACCAGCACTTCCCAGATCAAAGTGTGGCCTGGAAAAGGTGGGGATGCACCACCACACAATGCATAGCCAGTGTTTACGACAAAGGTTTATTGTGATTATTATGACTCCTCAAATGAAATAGGAGCTATCAAATTATGGCTTTTGGTGAGTCAGGCCCTTTAGTATCTTTTGTAATTTTTTTATTTCATAAGACAAAATAAAAGGATCTTTAAGATTCCCTCCAACACAAACCATTCCATGTTCCTATGATTAAAAATATTTGCTTCTATGTGTATATTCAATAGCAAAATGCGGATAAACACTGTAGATCTGTAAAGCAAGTTCTCACTGCTTTTCCTGAGATGTGGCACCTTGGTGTGCTCCACAGCTCCAAAGGGGCAAAGTGGAACAGTTGGTAGTGATGTCCTCGATATCACAATCTGCATAATCACCCGTAGGAAGAAGAGATGTGAAGGAAAGAGTGTTTGAGTGAGACATAAAGATCAGTCTCTGACTTGTATCTCCTGACTGATCTCACTGAGGTGTCTATATAACCTTTCCTCTCAAAACATGCCCAGCTCTCTGGCCTCAACTGCTGTTACAGAGTGAAAATTAAATGTACGCATCATTAAACCTGAATACCTCAAGTTAATACAATGTCATCCAAAAAAACCTTCCTCACTCCTTTTACACAGCTCTACTGTCAAAAGCTTCTGGCAGTTTTGTTGTGGGAAAAAAAACGGAAGTGCAATTGTGATAAGATGCTGCATAAAGAGGAAAAGTCTTTTTCCTTCTATTTCTTAGTTCATCCACAGTCTGGACTTTTTACAGGTAACCTTAGTTTTGATTCATTGAGTAAACATAACATTCCTCATGATAAAACACAGTTGACAACTGGATCATCAATACAACAAACTCAGTAAATACCTAGAAGCCTTGGAATACCTGGATTGTCATCCCTTCAGGAAGGTTTGACTGCATTTCACCACATTAAAATGGAAAATTTGCAACAAATCAGTTGAAAGCTGAGTTAGAAGTGTGAGTTAAAAGTGTGAGTGTAAAGCCCTGAGGGGAAAAAATCCCACCAACCCATAAAAGCATTGGTCTCCTTTGCCAGACAAAAGGTAAATTTAAGCACAGAGGCCTTTCTATCTTTCTAAAATTAGTTATTAAAATTATTTGGATCTTTATGTTAAGAACTTCTCCTTTTAGATTTGACTGTAGCAAAGTTCAAGAGGGACACAATGTCCCACATCCTTTGGGATTTCCTGCTGGAAGTTTCAGCTACAGGTTTACGGGAAATGAAATCATGGAAAAATGAGCAAACATTCACATTGCTTCAGGGATTTGCTTTTCCAGTTGTGCTGCCACTGATTTTCACTCAACAGCCCCGATACTAAATTAGATCCAATGCAAAAGCTGAGGATTTACTCAAATCAAGTGGGAATGGGGAATCATTTAAAGATACCGAGTACCCAGTGGGGATTCCTGTGGGGCCGTGTTCATCACACGCTGTCTAACTTTGCCTAATTTGTCAGGACAATTGATACCAAAGCTCTGTTCAGCCCGTGGAGAGGCCACAGCCTCTGTGACCCAATTCCAGTCCTGAGGGAGCTGGATACAGCCTCCCACCCACGCCAGCACAGGAACAAACACACCGAGATGTCCTCGGTGGGGGCAACCTGCATTTGCCTGCAGGTGGGGGCAAAATCAAACGTCTGTTCAAAAGACCGAACCCTTCTGGTTCAACCAACCAGCCAGCTGTGCAAAAGGCTTTTGTGAATCCAGAGATGACCTGAGAATTAGAAAAATACAGACACCTGGGTGTTGCTATGGCATCACCAAGTGAAAGCCACGCAGAGGGCATGGGCAGGATTTCAGAGCAGTTCACACTTTCAGTCACAGAGAGAATTCAGCGGGTTTCAGCCTGTGCTGAGTCAGCCACACACCCTGAAGTGGCTGCTGTCTGCAGCCAAGCACCAGGAGAGGATGGGAGCTCCTGGTGCTGCTTGTGCTGCTCACACAGGCCTGGAGCTGGACAAGAATTGCAGTGCTTGGGGAACGCGTGGATGTGGTGAAGGTACATTTGTGAAAACAGGACTATTTGTGAATACAAGAGCAGGAGTTCTCATGGAAAATCAGTCTGTTGTTCGGCTGTACATCATGAGAGAGGAGGAGGATGCTGCTGGCAGAGAGGTTTTCTCCTTTGTAGATGGTTGTCAAACATGCGTGAGGTTTGCTCTGTCAGAAGTCCAGCTGTCTTGCCTAAAAGCTGCAGAATTGGAAAAATATCTGTGAGGCCACCAAAGAAACTGGTAGATTCCAGTTAGAATTATAAACCAAATGCCTGTATTTAGACTTGGAAACCTGGAGTGTGAAGTCCTCCAGGCAGCTCCCCTCTCCCATCTGCTACTGGGCCACCTCTTGCTCCACAAGGGAGGCAGCTTCATGGCCATGAATGTGGGTTCAAGGCTCTGCTGAGACCCTGCCCTGGTGCTGTGACCCATGAGCCTCTGCCTTAGAGGGGCTTTAGGACAGACCTGAGACATCACGGGATGTTGCACCCCAGGCTAGGATCTCAGGGCAGTCACCAGTGGTAAATTTTTTACCCCTCACACCAATTTGTCCATTAATCTATTGATGTAACAACTGCAGTGAGACCAGTTTTATGTCATCTTTGCTGGGCTTTGCGAGCACTTGTGCAACTGCTCCTGAATCAAATTCAGACTTGGGAATTTAATCCTTTGACTTTCAGAAAGAAACAACCAACATCAGTTTCTACAGGATGGACTATTTCAGTAAATGAGAGGAGTCTCAGCCTCAGGCATCCACAAGGTGCCAAAAACGCTGGAGCCAAGTGGACACAGGATCGAGGGGGAAAGCCATATGTCAGGGTCACGGGGTGTCTGTAGAAGTCTCCACAGAGCCCATCCCACCTGTCTCTATGCATACTGGTTTGCAAAACAAACTTCTCTCTTCAATGTATTTAGAGAAATATTCTTTCTTAAATTAAAGCTGGCTCTGTAGTGGGCAGGGCTGAGAGAGGGAACCACTCTCCTGAAGGCCCTGTAAGCCCATCCCTGGATGTCCATCAGTGTCCTGGCTGGGACACATCTCTGCCAGGGAAGCTGCACAGCAGTGCGGCAGTCTGGGACTGCTCCAAGGAACAGGATCCCATGGAGGGAAGGCCGAGCCATGTGATCACTTGGCCCTGCCAGCGTTTCTTCCTCATTTCAGGAGGAAGCAGTGAGGAAATTCCTTCTGTGCTTATTTTTCGTAACACAGCCACCGGATGCGCACTGTCACGGCAGCCATGGGAGGGGAGTTCATTCCAGCTGTCGGCCCAGTGAAGATCATTAGGAACTTCATAAGCAACACAATGGAGATAGGATCCAGGAGGAAAACCCTTTATGCTTTTTCCACTTCCAGGTGTGGCACCCACAGGGAACACATGATTTGTCAGACTGTACCTTGGCCACGCCGCAGCCGCAAGAAGTAATACATGGTGGCCCATCCTGTGCAAACCCCAACAAACAGGAATGCGGACAAAATGCCAAGGCTGCTCTTTTTGCTGGTGAGAAATTCAGGATTACCTGCAGAGTAGAAGAAAAAAGAGCATCCAAGTGAAGCAAGCAGGAATGCCAAGCCATGAGCTGCCTCGTAAGCACCACACAGAAGCACTGGTCCCGTCTGATAAAGAGAGAAGGAACTGGTGAATGAGAGAACAAAGAGCCTCTGGCCCATCATATCTTAGGGAAGGTACCTGTCACAATGCTGACTTTATCAACATTCAAAGCAAATTCTTGTCACCCCACCACAACAGACACCTTTGAACATCAGTCTCATTTGAAATAACCAACAACAAAATGTGTGAGACCCATCCTTGATGAAGTGTTCAAAGACAAATAAGAAAATCCACTCTGACTGGTTTTTAAAAACTTTTCTGTCCATGACCTAAGGAAGATGACAGGGGTTTCTACCATGAAAGAAATTTGAATACATAAATGTCACCTTTACTTGACAAATGTCCTCTTAGTCTGGAGGCAAAGTCTCATTTATCACTTAGAGGTCAGGGGAACTCTTGGGAACTTGTTGCATTCCCATCATGTACCCCCTTCCCTTAGCACCCCCGTGGCTGTCACAATATAATTACAGGAACCTGAGCCTGTGGACATCTCTGTCCAGGACTGGGCACGTCCACTTGCCAAGGCAAAGTCTCTGAGTCTGGATGGCTGCAGCATGAGTGGGTTCAAGGTACGAATGTACAGGACATCTCCTCGCTCATGTAAAACTCCATTCACATCAAACTCTCTGGACAAACCCCTCTCAAGGCAAAAGGCAAACAAACACGAGAAGAAAGTAATCTAAAATTCCCTCACCAGGGATGTCAGCTGGTGGTGTGGTGGGTTTTGGACCTGACTTTTGAATGCTGCACTTCAGGGCAGGGTTGCGTTGCCAGACATCTGTCTTTGCTTTACAGCAAATTTTCTTCTCCTCAGTACTGATGTTACGTCCTCCATTTTCTGAGAAAGATGAAAGGTAAAAGAGTTTTGATTATAAATATGGATCATGCAGAAGATCTTCAGTGAAGGGCTAAAGATGTTGAAGAGGTTAATAGGGTAAAAAAGTGGATTGTGTTGCACAAAAAGTTGGAGATTGCTATGATTGCTACGAGTTGGAGATGTTTCATTCCCCCAACAATTCAAATCAACCATTGTCATTAGATTTCCTTCTCACTAAAGCTGATGAATTGTTCTGGGAATCAAGAATGCAAATATTTGAAGAAGGCAAGAAAGTTTTCACACGCAATTAAGAATCACAAAACATCTGTAAAAATCTTATCATTACCTTTAAGCAATAAAAATCTTTACCAATAATAATTATGACAAAATTTTGCAGTTCCCTTTTATCCACAGGAACTAAAGAAGAGGAACAAGAAAGGCCAGCAGCTGAGTAAATCTCAGAGACCCCAGAGTGCATTTCCTACCAACCCTGCATCCCACTGTGCCATTATAGAGCTTATTCTTCTTCTAAGAGAATCTGGAAAACTCTCTCCTACCTGCACCTACACATCCATCCCTTCCCCTCTCAAGGGATTCAGTGAATGCTGCCTACAGCAATTTCCAGATTTCACTGTGGATGTTTTAGTGTCACCCAAGTTTTACACAGTAGAGACAGCACGTAGACATTTTACACTGATGAGCATAAATAGAGGAAAGAAATGGTTTATGGTGGCCAGAAATTAAATACACGAGGAATTCTTAGGCCGAATCAAGGCATACAAACATTGAGAATTATTTTTCTTTGTTTTCTCCTGTTAGCAAAAAAATTAGAAAGGGTGCTCTAAGTCCGACAGGAGAAGGGATAAAAGCTGCTCTCAGAGAACCAAATACAGACAGAAATGTCACTGACTTGGATGGAGCTCAACTAAGATACACCACTGGAGGTTTTGCCCTCCTGGAGCCACTTGCTCCATGCACTGACAGGTGTTTGCATCTCTGGTTTTGGCAGTTTTGTGAGGAAGCTGGAAAGATGCTCCTGCGTGTTTACTGAACTGGACAGAAGAGCAGCACAGAGCAGCTCTTGAGGCTGGACCTGGGTCTGGGTGTGTTCTGGCTGAAGCAGGTGGGATTCACACACTGCAACACAGCACAGAATTTCACCATGAGAATTGCTGTTGCCAAAAAGAAATCAAATAAAGAAGTATATTTATAAATCAGAGTAACATGTGCTTATTTGAATCTCTCCCAGTGTAATTTTAAGCAGTGTTTGACCTGAGAGAACTGAATTGACTTTTGTGAATTACTTTATGACTTTTTCTCACAGAATTTAGTTCACTCATTAACCTAACGGTCAGCTCAAATACAGAAGAGTTCAGTTTCCTACCCAAAAAGATGTTTTCCATCAGTTAATAACCAGGCTTCCAGCACAGCATACCTCCAGATTTCAGGGTGCCACATGAGTGTCCTGCTCCCTTGGCTTTCTCCCAGACAATGCCATAAATTCCTTCAAGAAAAGAACTTGCTTCCTTAAAGCACACACTGACGTCTGGGACTGTGGTCACCAGCTCAATGCTTCCATTTGATAATGACCTGTTTTGTGTTGTAGCGATTTTTTTACAGTTTTCGAAGGTGATTGCCCTAGGTTGGCGTGTGCTGCTGTCACAGTCCTTACAGTGGTAGACTGTCACAGTTGTGTTGCCAGAGAAAGAGTCTTCTGTCCCCTTAGCAAGGTCATCACTGGACATGGCAATATCTAAATCAGAAAAAAAAAAAAATTAAAACCCGTTTTTTACTAGTTTTCTCCCCAGTGGTTTAATGTAAGAGAACAGGATGAGTTTTGGTGGAAAAGCCCAGTCACGGCTTTGGAGACACTGTCTGCCAATGGGAAAATTTTATACAGTATTTGGGCCAGTACCCAGATAATTTTGGGGGTAGAAATATGGTAGAATCCCCCACTGCTTCCACGGTTTTTTTAACTGGGAAGCTGGCAGCTTGGGAAGTGAGTTTAAAGACTTTCCTCTTGCTGAGCTCAGGTTAAATGTCTGTTTTTGTTCTCTTTCTTTCCCAAGCTCCTTGGCACAATCCCACCAGGTGTCCCTCCAACACACGGCCAGAGCCCAAGACCACTGAAGTTCAGAGCTGAGCTGCCAGACTGCCCACCCTGGGTGCAGTGTCCCAGGTTTCCTCACTCAGACACTCCTGGGAAAGGGTCATTCCTCTGGGAGAGGACTCACCTCATCTGATATCAGACAGACCCAAATAGTCACCCCTCCCAAAAGAGGCAACTGTGACAGGTCAAACACATCAGCCCTCAGCTCCCTAATTTCTCCTCTCACCTTAGAAGCTTTGTGGTCTTGGTTTTAACTGGGCACAGCTGAGCTTTCTCCTAACATTTCAGAGGTTTTGAGCTACTGCTGTGCAGGGAAAAGCACCGAGGTCAAACATGGAGACTCACTTGGATGGGGAGCAGCAAGAGCCAGGAGCAGGAAACCCAAGCAGAGGAGGCAGGGAGAGTCCATGGGGCTGCCCGGGGGACTCAGCTCCAGCAGTGCTGGAGCTCTCCCAGATCATCCACAGTGCCAGGGCAGGCTCAGCAGGCTCCTCCCTCAGTCTTCTCCCTGTTGGGACATTAAAGACACTGCTTAGCACCCTCTGTCTCTGTTCTCCTTGTCCAGACAGAAAGAAAACAGCTCCCAGGCCAAGTGCTGGACAGCTGCTTCCAGTCCAGGCCACTGCGATGGGAGCAGAGGAACCCTCACACTGCTCAGCTACTGCACTCTGCGAGGGCCAGACTCACAGCCCTTTCCACCTCTGGCTCAGCCACAGCAGTAGGAGAAACAAGGTCCTTCTGCAGGGAGAGGGAGATCCCTCCTGAGGCTGTTGGGCCAGTGCCTAGATCCTCTGGGCTCCTCAAGGCAGTGGCCCTGCACACCCCTCAGTAGGTTCTAACAGCTTGACTTGCTGGCACTTCCAAAACACACCAAAAAATTAACTAAGGAAGATGCATAATGCTGAATGAATGTTTCACTTGGCCTAAGATGAAATATTTATTGTCAAACTGAATTATGTTTTTAATTTAGGAGATCTGTGGGACATAGCTGTTCAAGTCAAATGAACAAACGAACAGTAACTTGGTATTTCTTTTCAAAACATCCTTGGATTTAATCAGAAGTTAATTGTCAACCATTTAAATAAAACTGTCATGACTTTATGATGTATGTTTTAGTAAAATACTTGCCAAATAATAAAAAAATCATAAAAATTCACCTAACTTTCCTCCCCAGACTGTCTCTGGAAAACACAAACTGCTTTGTTCCTGAAGATTTTCAGCAAAAGCTTTCATGAAAACAACTTTTTTGCTGTCACTACCTGAGAAGTACCTTGAGGAAATTTCCAAATTAATTATACTAATTCCTATCTATACAGTCAACAAAAGTTAATAGATGCTTATCTCTCATGGTCTGTGCGGATCTATATCTGCTGTTCCAGCCCACTTCCCAGAAACAGGTCATCCAGGAGAAACACAACCCGCAGGACACGCCCGCTCCGGCTGCCGGCAGGTGCCGACCCAGTCCTTCAGACCAGCTGCAAAATTCCCTGTGGAAAAAAACCTGGGACACCTCAGGCTCTCGACACCCCTATGCAGGATGCAAATTCAGGGAATGCAGGACAGAGCCAGGCTGCTGGCACTGCTCCACACTCACCCTCTGGGGAGTGATCCATCCTCTTCCCCTACCACATGAGGGAACCGTCTGCACTTTATGCACACAGCTCCTGCTCACCTGGACAGTCCTGCAAGGATTTCCTCCGGCCCCACCAAGTATTAACAACAATCTCTTCTCATCCTCTTTCCATACATTCAAAAATTGATCCTCCTATTTTTTTCCCTGATCATTCATATTTCACACATTACTTTATCCCATTTCCTGATTTGCAAAGCAGTTAACAGTTCCTGTCCCTCCTACCCTGCAGGTGAGCAGAGTTCCAAGGGATTGACATCAATTTTGGAATCATAAAACTGTAAGTTTGGAAAAGAGCCTCAAGACCACTGAGTCCACATGTTAACACAGCACTGCCAAACCCACCACGCAGATCATGTCCCCAAGTGCCACCTCCTCTTGTCCTTTAAATCTGTCCAGAGGATTTATACTCCAGAGCATGTTCGCTGCACAGAACAGCTGCAGCACATCTGGCAGAGTTATTTAACCAGAGGTTAAGATTTGGGTTTTCCCCAGTAGTTTTCAGCCTGAGGTCTGTATCTTCTATTCTTATTTATTTGGTCCTCCCTTGTGTGATCTTCTTGCCCCTCTCCTCATTCTGCTCAAAGGACATCTCCTTTCCTCTTCTCTCTGGTGACATTCCCTCCCATTCCACCTCACCTCTTCAGTTTCAAAAACCAGAACACCATCCACCAAATCTCTGTTCCCTGCCCTGATCTGTCTTAAAATCTGGAGACTCTCCAGCTGTCTTGGCCACCTCCTGCCATCAGTTTTAAATTTACGTCAATAAAACACTCAAATCTAAAGTGAAACACATTCTTTGGACAGAAAATATTTTTCATCCATTTTTTTCACCTGTTTTCCTTTCTTTTCAAAGTAATATAAATTTTCACTTTTCAGAGCTACTGGAGCTGTCTGCAGAGCAGTAACAGAGCAAAGACAGACCCTAAAAGCAGAACAAGCAGTAGGTGAATAAAGTCACAAGCAGGAGGAGCTGGAGTTCCTTCAGCAAACACCAGCCACTCACACCCAGCTTCCCCCCAGGGCAGACCTGACCCACAAACCAGCCCACATGAGATCAGTGCAGGAGAAAGAGGATTTGACAGGAAACCTGTAGAGCCCTAACAAGGCCCTTTGGTTTTGTTTTTGAATGGATCTATTCGAGGAAACATAACTATCTAAAACTTTCAGCCTTTTCCTTCTTGCATGGCATCATAACAAACACAAGACAAAAAATAACTCCAGCGTTTGCCAAGACAAGAAGGAAATTCAGTCTCCGATGCAATGGCTTCACTTCCAGCAGCTCACAGTGAAAAGCTAATGACCTGGAATGCTCTGATACATGTTTTGTTCTGCTCCAGCACAAATTAAGCCAGCTCACTGCCTTTCCAGCCTGTGTCCTCAGGCTTTCTGCCTCTGGCACAGCTTCAGTGGGGACCCTCAAAGTGACCAGAGCAGAGTCCCGCCAAAATGCCCACAGGAGCCAGCAGAGCAGAGCTGCTGCCCCAGGGTTTAGATGTCCTTCCCTCTTCAACCAACCATGAAACACAGTCATGGACACATAAAACCCAGCACTGCTCTCCAGCTGTAAACACTGAATTTCCACACCTCTTTTCCCTCTTCCCGCCACACACCCTGGGCTCTATAGCTTTAGAAGGATTTTAGTCTGTGAGTTTTGTGGTCAGAACCAGTTTGGTGGGACAAGACACCACAATCTCTAGAAGATTTACCTGGTGCCCTGAGGGTCCCACAGAGAAGACTTAAGTTGCAGTCAGTTTGGAGAAAATAATACTACTGAAGGAAGTACAGCAGCAACAGAATAAAACCCAAGGAACTTCAGAAGATCCTACAGATTTTCTTTTCTGCTCCAAGTTCTTTCCCAGAAAAGGAGAAGTATTTTTCGTAAGAGATTGTTTTGGTATCATTTTCTTTATCACTTTGCCCTCACTGATCCACGACGCAGGCTGCACTTTGCCCAGGGACCACGCTGCACCTCACTGTCTAAGGCGTCCCAGAGCGGGCTTGTATTACAGCCAAAAATTGGGCGAGTTTTGTTGCAAAAGTAATAAAACCAGTGCTGGCTCTCCCTTGTGGGGAGCAGGCTGCAAGCCGATGTGAAAACAGCGTTGACAAAGGCAGGACATAGAGAGGGATCTTTTCTGCAAATTTACTCGAACAAAGGGCAAAGACCCTGGCCCGCACTTTCCAGCCCTTTGGTCTGGGTGCCAGAAAGGGCAGGACAGAGGGATTGCAACCAGTGGAGTTCTGCACATTGTGCAATGACAGGGAACACATCCAAAAGGAAAAACTCAGGGGAGGGTTTCCATTTAAATGAACCAATAAAGAACCGTACTTAACAGAACTTTCCAGAGATTATACATATTCCATACGGGATATGCATAAACATAAGGATATACATAAAACTGGGCGTGGAAAACCTCAAACATATAACAGTATGCAAAAAGCAGTTCCTGCGAAGGTACAGGAGCTCGCAGTGATCAGGAGATGTCAAGAGTGCAGAGCCCTGAGTGCTGGTCATCCACCAGGAATTGTTAGGTGTGGGGGCTGTGGCCAGAGCCACGTGCACTGCAACAGATCTGCTGTATGCCACTCCCAACAAGCCTTTGCAATAAAAACAAATAAACAAAACAAAACAAAATCATGTGAAGAGGTAAAGACGCTCTTTCCTAAGTGAGCATATGAGTGCAGTTTGTATCCACAGCTCCAACAAGCCATTGCAGAGAGAGCAATCAGCAGGACATTGTGGTTGAGCTGAGAAATCTCTGCAAAAAATCGTAAGTGTAAAGCATACTTTGGCTTCCCACCATGTGCTCTGAAAAAAGTTTTCCACAGCAACCATTAGAAAACATGGCTAACATTTTCTTTTCTGCCTGCAGTACATAAAGCAGAATGAAGTGTTTCACTGGTTTAGCTTTTTCTATTTTAAAACCACTGTCCTTAGTTACTAATGCTTTGTGTTTGGGTTTTGTTTAGTTTCGTTCTGAACCCAGAGCTGCCAGGTTGGATTGTTCATGAGTCAGGGGGAACGCACAGCTCAGGTGGCAGCTTTTCCTTGGAAAGGAGGAGAGATGCAGAGATTTCTCCTGCAACCCTTTTGACAAATTCTCCCTTATTTGCATACATGACAGGATGGCACTTTTGGGAAAAAAGATATTAGCAAGACATGCTAAGGAGCTATAAGGGAAAAAAAATAGAAGGCTAATGTATATGGGAAAAATTATTCAGGAATTACATGAACAGGAAAATGCTGTTATTCTATTATTTCTGTAGTCATTCACACTCGAGGAAGCTGTTGGATTTCTGCATTCACACAATCAGTGTGAGTCCACACAGAGCTGCCTGGAAGTTGCCAGTCTGGGCTACAGACGTGGTGTTACTGAGTTTCAAAGACCACGAGCAGCAGTAACACACATTCTTCCTTTATGAAGAATGTGCAGCACGCTGATGATTTCCCTGCTGCCACAGACATTTCAGTGCCTGTTTCTGAATGTCTTCCTAAAAACAAGAAAGCAAAAATTTTCAAGAGAACAGACAGGCTGGAAGACAGGACCCTCTAAAGAAGATAGTGTGAGTACCTCAAAAGCTGTTTGTGTCCAAGGAAGCCTTCGTGCATCTTCTCTTCCCTTCTCCAAGTGCCTGCGCAGCCTTTCCAAATCCCAATTCATTCAGCTCCCCTTTCGGAAGAAATGCAGAAGCCACTGGGATCTCAGAACAAAAGGCAGTCCCATGGCTCCTCCCATCTTTAATGCACCCAAGTATCACAAGCAGCTGGGTTTTCACTTTCACTTCTGGAGTGCACGTCAGCAGTGCCACAGAACACTGCAAATACAGCAAGTCCGTGCTGCTGTGTGATGACTGCAGGATCTGCAGTTGGAAAACAAGGAAAAAGCAAATCACACTCCCAAAAACTTCCCAGCAACCTGCTTAGGAGTACCTGGCAGCCACTCTGTTCCTCTAGGTACTGCAACGGCGATGTGAACAGACCAGATTTGAGATCTGCTCCCCAGTCTGGCACTACCTGGCCACGCAAGGGCTCCCAGGGTCTGTCCGTTCAGGCCCTGCAAGCACAGGGTACAGACGAGGGTAAGATCTGCTGCTTTCTTCTCTCTGTTTTGGACGGGGTTTTTTGGGGTGTCAAGGAGGCAGATCAAACTGTCAAAGTAGATTTTAACTATCAGCAAATGCAGCACAAGGTTGCAACAGGAGGGTGACCTGGAGAGTGCCTGGCCCTCCCCTTTCCCCTCTTCCCTACAACTCCAGATATCTCCACAGAGCAGTAAGATTTTTGCCTGTACTTGGCCAGTGCCTTTGACACACAGAGCAACCTTTTTTTTTCCTTTATGACCCTTTGCAATCTGTCTTACAGCCAGTTACAAGCAGCAGTCCCAGCCCTGGGCTGCCATAAACTGTAGCTGGATTTATGAATAACAGTATTTTCTCCCAGTCCTTAGTTCACCCTTTCATCAAGACACTGGTTTATTGCACTTTTGCCGTTTCGATCACATGATCCACAGCCCAGAAAGTCCAAACAAGGAGTTCCTCCTTGCAAATTTTGCTCCAGGAGAAAATGAGTAATCCTGGAAGGATCAACATGCTTGGTTTATGCTGAACACTGCAGCACCTGTGCCCTTGTAGTGGAAGACGTGGAGGCTGAGCCTTAGGGAAACACAATTTCAGGGGTTTATTTAGCAGATATCATACAGAACTGATCAGCCTTCAATTTAATCACTGTGCTGCACACCCACACTGCCCCTCCAGTGAATGGGTGGCTTGCTTTGCTCTCACAGTCCCAGCTCAGGCCAGCAGCTTCTGTGTTAGAAAAATGCTCCAAAACTGGGACATATGTCTACCATTACACTCTCATGTTTCAGGCTCAGGACACTAAATTGGAGACATTTCCTTGAAAAGAAACCCAAACCACCACCACAACAAACACAGCCAAAACCAAACAAGCCAACAACAAAGCCCCTTGTGTGGAAAACAGAAAAGCAGAAACTCCCACAGACACTAATGAGATTTACAGCCCCAGAAGGAATGTGGGTTGATGTAATGCTAAAAGCACACAGACATTAAGCAGAGAAATTATAAACCTATGTTCCTATAGTTATAAGTAAGAGTATGCTCTAAGTTAATAAGAAACTGTATTAGGTAATGTGGTGGAGGATTTTAAGTATAGTAATGTGATTTTACAGTTTAAGTTAAGAATTTAGATGTTATAACAGAAGAATATGTGCCTACACGTGGTGACGAGCTATTGGATGAAAGACAGATGCAATGCAGTGGAAAGTACTCAAGGTGATAGGTTATAAAGTCAAAACAAAACTTCGTGGTAATTGTCCATTGGTCTAGTAAGTTCTATATTGCCATGTAACTGAAAAACTTGTGACTATCTCCTCAGCTATGGACGATTTACTACTCTAAATCCACAGTCTCTGAGACTGATGCCTTATTTGATTTATTATTTTTCAAGTAATAAATTGTTGTTAGCCAATGATAGTCCCATCTCTTTTACTGGGCTCCGACACCCTTGTTTCCCTTACCTTGTGCCCTTCCTTCAGGCAGGATCTGCCCCGGCCTGGAAGGATCATCTCCAGAACGTAAATAAGATTTCTACATCTCTAGAGAAGTTGAATATTGACAACAATAAGTCATGAGGTGGGTAATAATTTCCAGGGATGAAGCATAAGGTGATGTAGCCACGCTTGCAGTAGGCCCCAGGTCTGCAATTTTTTTCCCTACAGGCACCCACCCTGGCTCTCAGCACAGTCTGTCTGGCAGTGACTTCACAGCAGGGTTATGCTCCGAACAAACGCGTGTGCCAGTCACAGCCAGTCCTGAATGCCGCCTCACACCGAATTCACACCCTAAAACAACCCCTGGCAGCAGGGTCTCGCTGGGTACCCTGGGCTGGGCTGAGCTGCTGAGCCAGGACTGACTTAACCTGTAACATGATGTGGATCAGTGTTGCCAGTTTTTGTGTCCGTCCCGCGGTAGAGGAGAGGAGGGAGCAGGCAGCAGGCAGGGATTGTGCAGCAAGAGTGATTTATTTCATTATTTACAGCATTTTTTTATAGACTTTTTACTTCATAGTGTGATTGGTCAATGTCTCAGCCACCCCTTAGGGTGACTGGCTGAAATCTTACAACATCCATTCTCAAAATATTTTTCTATTGTACCATAAACAAAAGTTATCAAGGTTACAGGTGTCTATAGCTCACAAAACTTCTACTGATAACTTCTGTGAGAAAGAGAAGTCTCTCATGAGACAGAAAGAAGCAAGAAAAGTTCTTGCTAACCGCATTTTGTATCCACAGATTAGCACAAGACAAAAAGCTGCAGCTATGGGGTGTAGCAGCAAAAATGCACACTGGGGGGTCTTGGAGTCCCAGAAGATTGCTTAGTTTGAGGAATTGCTAACAGGACCCTTCACTCAAATCCAGCCAACCTAAATAGCAGCTGTTCTAGTGCAAGCTGGCAACACTACAGATACCAGTATTCTGGGAATAGGACTCAAAATTTTAATTTTTCTTTTGTCTTGTTTCATTTTCCACAGAAAGGGTTAGTCTCCAAGAACAGGATTTGGTAATACCAAACCACACAAGAGTTGTTTCAGAGTCACCTCTTCCTCAAAGACACAGCACTGAGTTCCCCTGGCCCTGTCTTGATGTGATTTTTCCATTTTCAGTGTTCCCCACTGAGTGATGCCAACCTCCTCAAACGCCTCTTTTCTGCAAGCATAGAGCAGAAGTTCAGGGTTCTGCCTAACCCACAATTACCAGGAACAGGCAAAGAACTTCAGTACCCAAAAAATTGGAGAAGTTTTAGTTCGTACAGAGTTTGCACTGCATCATTTGACTATGTGATAAATAGAAAAAAAAATTAGTAATTTTTGTCTTCAGTAAGGAGTTTCTCCATCTCCTTAATTAAATTGTAGTTATATTGCAATAATCCCAGAAACTCTACTCCTGAATGAGGCTTCATTTTGACTTCCAAGAGAGAGAACCTCCAACATGAATTTTCTCCTATGGCCAAGGAATCTTATATTTCAATCCACCCTGACAGCACAAAATCCCTTCTATCTGAATCCAGAATTATCAGCCCAGAATATCCATGTTAACTTTAACCACAATTTTACCCAGAAACTCAACATGATAAATGAACCAGAAGATATGAGATGAAAGTCAAATACTACGAACACAGAAGAATCTCAGTTTTTCTTAGCTATATGCATGATTACAAGAAGTGCTTTGGGCTTCTATTCCTTTTTGTTTCAAGCAACTGTAATATCTTATATATCTTACTTCATGTTCTGCGAAATCAAAAATAATAAGGCAGCACAGGGATCTATCCCAAGTCTCAGCATGAACAGTCTTTGTCCCATTAGACTGCTGGTCTCAGTGTGTTTTGTCACTGGTTTTGGCTTCCAAATCTCACTTATCTACAGAACCTGCACTTTCTTGTTTGTGAGGAACTCCCCTGCTAATCTGGTATGATTAGAAAAAGAAGCATGAGGTATTTTTTATGGCTGGAACATAAAAAGGGTAGCCCCAAAGGTTTATGATGACCATTGTAGGGTTATAAAATGCTCTTTATCACCAAGCCAGTCACCAGTCAGGCGCCATAAGAAAAAGCAAAGCTGTTTTGGGGCAAAGTTACCCTACAGATTTGAGCACACACATTCAGCTTTGCTCAGAAGAGTGAGAAGAGAGGCTACCATGAAAAACCAATTCTATTTTGGCACCGTTGAGTTCCTGCAAAAAGAATCAACAGCTACATGAGCTGCTGCAGGCACAAGGAGCTTGTGCTAAGCCCCTGTGGACACCTCATGAGGAAGTCTCTACTTCCAGGAGCTGCCCTGGAAGCAGAAAAGCGACCAAGGGCAGGAATGAGAGGAGATTATCTTCTTAACCCCAAGGATAGATGGACTGTAGAAGATTTTGATCTTTTGCTTAGAATCATTAAGGTTGGAAAAGCCCTCCAAATCATGAAGTCCAAACTTCAACCAATCTTTTTTGACTTCAAGTAACAGAGATGCAGCCACAGGGGTGAGCCTCCTCTGCTACAGGAGCTACTCTTCAGTGTCCTGTGGGGTAGCACAGCTCAGGGATCCCCTCATGCTCTGGGCTCCATGTAAATCACAGAATCACAGAATGGTTTGGGTTGGAAGGGAACTTAGAGGTCTAGTTAAAGATTTAGTCCCACCCCCTAGAGACATGTTCCACTATCCCAGGTTGTCCAGAATCCCATCCAGCCTGGCCTTGGACACTTCCAGGGATGGAGCAGCCACAGCTTCCCTGGGAAACCTGTGCCAGGGTCTCACCACCCTCAGAGCAAAAGAACTTCCTCCTAATCTCTCATCTAAAGCTACTCTGTGAGTCTGAAGCCATCCCCCCTTGTCCTGTCAGTACATGTGCTTGTAAAAGGTCCTTCTCCATCTCCCTTGGAGGCTCCCTTCAGGTCTGGAATCCTCAGCCTCGTTAGTTCCCAGGGCTGGTGGGCCACGCAGGGCAGCTCTGCTGGGTAGGACCCCACTGCCAGGGCACAAACATTTCACCAGCTTTGCTTCTGATGAACACGGAAATGGTCTGATGTCCCCCATGTGCTGTCCCCTGCTCCAGCAATCTGCAGGGTACTGGATGAGTCAGCATCATCTTGATATCATAACGCTTTCTCCAGCAAAACTACCTGACAGAATGATCCAATCACTTCCCAAGTATTAGGCAGCTTCTCTTATGATGTTTTTTATTTAAGTGGTGGGAGAGTTATTTTGAAGCTGCCAAGAAGCTGCTCTCCCTATAAGCCAAGCTCGTGCACTACCTGTGCTTGTGCTCCGTTTCACTGTCAACCTGTTTAGAGCAGCAGACTTCGGCTGAATCAGCCTGAATCAGTAATCTTGTCTGGGGAAACAGCAAGTGTGAATAACCTCTCTTCCACAGAGTCTTGTTTTTGTATAGTTTCCAGTACCAGAGTTTGGAAAATTACTGGATGGAATGCAACCAACCATTCTCTTGCAAGAAATACACATTGGCAGCTCCAGTGTCTGTGGCAATGCGCCAAAGCCTCTGCAAGGGCTAGAAATGAGCTTCCTCTAAAAGGCAGACCATTTCCTAGAACACTCTCTTCCAAGAGTGCCAAGCCAGAACCGTATCTGCTGTTGTGACCCTTTGCCCTCGAAATGCTTTGCTATCTTTTCAGGAGAAACAGCACCCTTTTCCAAGCATTTGTGCACCCACTGTGCATGTCCAAGGAAGCTGTTTTGACTGCTATAGCACAGCTAGTACCCAACAGCATCCCAGAGATCAGAATACACAGGAGCCAAGATCCAAACCCTCTCCAGTTTTGCAGAGACACAACCTGAGATCAGCTGAGTTGGTCAGAGCAGGTGCTAATAATGCCAAGGTTTTGAGTTTGATCCCAAATGGGCCATTCACTTAAGAGCTGGACTTGATGATCCTTCTGGGTCCCTTCCAACTCAGAATATTTTGTGATTCTGTGAACCAACAATATTTTGGACAATGCAGTTCCATCACAGTCTAAGCAGAATCTAAAGCCTTCTGTGAAAGCAAACTAAAATAACTCACCAGACTAAGTTGTTTACTTACTGTGCAATACCAAAGCTAGCTGTTACAACTGTTCCTCAAATAAAAGAAAAGAAGGATCACAAAAGAGGAAACTGCAAATTAAATCCAGGGTGGGACCCACATTTTCTTTGATTACTCCCTGAGAAAAACACTGTGGTGACCTTAACAAATCTTTGTTTCTCCACTGCTAAAGAGGACATAAGGAAATTTCATTTTTCCTGAAATACCAGGTGTCGGAGACCATAAGACAAAGCACAAAATTTATGTAAGGCTTGGTTTCCAAATGTCACTTATCTGCAGAACCTCTTCTTTCATGTTTGCAAGGGACTCCCTTGCTAATCTGGTACGTCATTCAAATAGTGCATGGAGTAATTTATGGCTGGAATATAACGAAAGCCATAAATGTTTATGGAAATGAAGGCAGTATCACGAAAGTGACCTTTATAATTCAACTGATCAAATAATTAACCAGTCAAATATCCGTGTACCACCAGACAGCTGCTCACACAAGGAAGCTGTTTTCAGGCATGGTTTTCCCAGGTTCACCAGACGCAGTTCCCCGAGGTTTCCGTATCACTGTATCAGCAATTTGGCTGCAGCTTCTCTCTTAGAGAGATGCTCCAGCCAACACCAGGACATTTGGCTGCCATTACACTCATGTGCCAGGCTCACAGCATCAAAGACAGAATTGATGGTTGAGAGCCCAGGTAACAAATAATCACACTCACAGAGTGGAATTAGCACCACTCCCCAGTACATTCTTACATCTACTTCCCCACACCTACCCTGAGCTTTGTTCCAGGCGCTGCCTTCTTTCCAACATTCCTTGAGGTTTTGGCTCAGGCTTTTCTACTTTCTACCCCATCCCCTCTCCCTTCAGATCAAAAATCAGCTGAGCATGAACCAAAGGCAGGTGGAGGAAAGTGCCTTCTGCAAGTGGATGCTGGAAAATTATAAACATTTTAGGGCAGCCAGCAGCAGCCCATGGATAGGCAGACCACTGCATCTTTCCCCAGACCCCTCCAGGCAGTGCAGTCCCCACTGTGTGGCAGATGTGGCACCCAGGGTTTCTGGCTGACAGACAAATGCCTAACCCTTGTCTAAGTTTCCTGTAAGGTAACAGCTTGGTAGGTGATCTTACAGACATTCTTCAGTGCTAACATAAATTTATAAATTTTAATGGATCATTTCCCTTCCCTCTCCCCTCACCCCTAAAAAAACCCCATGGTTTAACATCTTATAAACCCCAATGGAATAGTGAGATACACAGTGGGCTGTAAAACAGCTCCTCAGCTGAAAAACTGATGTTCTATTAAATTCTTTGACAGTCAGCACTCTGACTTCTTTATGTTAACAACATAACAAATAATGTTAACAACATTATGACACACCTTGTCTTGCATTAACTAATCATCTTTAAAAAGTGGCTCCTCTGAACAGCCTGTGAAAGGAGACACATAACTTCCTTCTAAATCATCTTAAAGAAATTGGATATTTCCCTGGCTGTCTTGTCCCAAGACACAGGTATGTGTAGAGGGGGCCTAATGCCCTTTGGGATAAGCTACATCTGCTTGCAGATTTGCCCTACAGCCAGCAAGTCCACGAGTGTTTATGCACTGGAGCCCAAAGCAGCCACCCTGCAGTGCAGTCGGATGGACTCATGGACAGACAGACAGACAGAGGCAGCCTACCCACCTCACCAGCACCCACAGGCTCATCGGCCAAGGTCACACACGTGAGCCCGGGCACCTTGCCCTAGAGGTGGAAAGCACAACCCACAGCCAGAGCTGACACTGTGCCAGGCAGAGCTGGCACCCAGCTGCTGCTAACGGGGTAGCAGGCACCACTGGGGTGTCCCAGCACAACCCACGGCACCTCTGACTCCCTGGGGGGCCATGGAGCGCCAGAAAAAACAATACATTTCCTCTTCCTCTTCAATCACTCTAGTTGTTTTTCATCTCAGCGTTTGCTTTCTGTTGCAACATAAGCACAAGTTTCTCTTTGAGTTTATGGCTGCAGGGAAGATTTACAGGCTGGGTCATTGCCACATCATCTGATTGTGAGGACACGAGCTCTCTCCTTGTGCCCAGCACCATGAGCTGTCTTGGCCATCCCAACTCACCCCTTTCCAACACACCCTGCCCACTAAATTCTGTGATTTATTTCCAAGCCCAGCCTTGCTCCTACTGCCACGAGCCTGCTTGCTCTGACAAGAGGAAAATTTAATCTCTCTACTTTTTCTCAGAGCCTATGACCGTCAGTAGCCTAATTTGAGCATTCCTTGGAAAAGTCACTACTGAGGAATATTTGCAACCAGCCTAATCCTCCTTCATCTATTTGTTCCATTCTAAACTGCATGGACAAGGTTTAGTTAAGAGCATGTGTTGTTCTCTTTGCTTTACCACTGCCCCCTGTCTGGATGTGGTACATGCAGCCACAACAAAGCTGAACCCCAGCCAACTAACACAGGAATGATCCAAATACAAGAGTATTGCTGCCACGAGCTGCCCCAGCTCATAAAAACTGCTAATGTAGTGATGTCTTACACAAAACTGGCCTAGAGGTAATTTTTCAATCTCTGGGGAAGTTGGGCTTGCACATTTGGGCCCATAATTGCAAGCAGTTCTGGTGAAGTGAGTCACAAGCAGCTGTGGGAAAATGCAATGAGCAAATTATTTCTCCAAAGCAAGTTCTCCAAAGCAAAAGCCTCTACAATGTGAGGCAGGATGGGGCACAGGAGGAGGCAGCTCCGAGTGACTGATACCCCAACTTCAGATTTATTTGTTTTTAGAAGCCCATCACCTGGTTTCTGTAGGAGACTGGATCTCATCAAAAGACTCACAGGTCTTAGAAAATAGTGGTGCAATCCTTTCAACCCCAGTACAAAGGGATTCATTCACCTTCTGCCAGCTAAAAATCACCGCTTTTCTGCACATCCCTGCCCTGCCAGAGGCCAAGCAAGCACAGTGCTGCCTGCAGCAGCGCGATGGGATCTCCCTTTTGCAGGAGGAAATGCTCAAGAAGGGCAAAATCAGCTTTATGCTGTCAAGCTTTCCCCATCTGTCTTTCTTCAGACAAAGAGCATGACTTGGAAAAGGAACAGCAGCAACAGCTCTGCGGTGCTCCAGACTTGGCTGCACCAGCCCGCGCCACATATTTTAGTCTTATTCCCTTCCACCAGTCCAGACCGTGGAAATAATCAGCTACAATTTTCCTTGGGACCATTTATTGGACAGCGAGTGGTTGGCAGCCTGGAAAATTTGTTTATTTGCTTATGGTATGTTCATGTTTTGAGTCTATGACATGCAAGAGGCCTGCAAGCCTAAAAGCCAAGATCACCAAACAGCACAGCCCAGCTCCCAGGTGGTCACTCAATGTGACCTGGAGCATCCTGCCCTTCCTGTATTCCAGTTTACCCTCTGCTAAAGCACAAACCCCTCTGGGGTTCCAAGGGGAAAGTAGCCACCAAGGTAGTTACCAAGCACTCCAACTTGCTCCTAGGTCAGCGTGCCTGACAGGTGCTTCACCGCCTCCTCAGTCACCTTCTTTCTAGAAGCCAAGCAACTTGTTCACATCCATGTCTCCATCCATAGGATGCAGATTCTATGGATTTGGGCATTCCTGTCTCAAAACTGAACTAAAGGAATTGCAGAGCAAGCCCACTTATGCAGACACCAACAATTGTTACTGCACTAAAGCAAAGAGCACAACTGAAAATTCAAAAGACAATGACCTACCTGACACGTTCCTTGGTACCTCAGGGCAGCTCATATGCCTTCTGGGGAATTTAAACCCAGATGTTGCCCAGAGAACAACAAAATCCAAAAGGCAACAAACATGGTAGGAGACACCTTTTCCAGACGCATCTGGTAAAATCTAGGGAGCAGATTGCTCGCTGAGGGGAGGGAGCAATGCTCAAACAGCAACCCAGGAAAACCAGCTCACGACCCCATACGGAGTTTTAATCCTGTTGTCCCTAATATTCAGTCCTAGTCCCAGCACTACAGACCTCCCAGCAACAGCTCAGAAGCCAAAGCCACAACCCCAGGAGCTCATTGTGAAATAAATTGTTAAATCGTTTCTCCCAACACAAAACCCAGGAGTTTTTACACCCCTACTCCCTCGCAGGTGTCCTACTGTGGGCTAGCAAAAAACCAAGCGTGCTGCTCAGCACCACCAAGCAAACCTGACAGTGGGAATTAAAGTCTTCAAAATTAAGCAGGAGCAGGCAGTAGAAGACAATCACAGCATCACAGACAGCAGAGGAGAAGTTTGCAAGATCTCACGAGGCTGAAACAGACCATTCATATGATACAGTCTACTGCCCTGTGCAAACCAGAGAGGAATATACACTGATGGGTCAGTGTAGAGAGAAAAGAAATTATTAACAATGAAAAGTTACCTCCTTCGGTATTCTTCCTGGTATGGTTCAGACTTTGCATGTAACTGTACTGCTCTCAGTTCGGCCATTTATAGAAGGTTGATTTGTGATGCAGATACTGTTCTCAGAGGAAATGATTTCAGCCCTGGCACGAGAGACCAGGGAATTAGTGCTTATCATCTCCTATCTTACAAGAGCCCTGTGACACAGGGAACTTTCACACTGGCCTGAGATACCATTACTGCTTCCAGCTGGAAAGGAAGAACCAGTCTTCATGTTTGTGTTCCAAAGGTTAAATATACAAAGGGTTTAATGGTATGGACATCTTCCCTCTTGACACCACTGCTCCCCTACTGTACAGACTGCATCAGACCAGGAATCTGGAGATTTTGAACCCTTTCTCCTTCTCCAAAATGGATATTTAATCACAAGCCTGTGACTTTATTATATTTTCTGCACACTGAGGAGATAAAAAGTGTTAACCTCACTGCAGATGGGGAATCAGGTGGGGAACACCCCAGCAATGCAGGGCAGTTGGGAGTCCTGTCCAGTGCAGTGCTCCTACAGACACTCTGCAGCAAGGCTCATTGGTTCCGCTGCTTGAGGCAAGGCAATAAATCCAAGAAGAAATTCTCTTTGCAGCTCTGTGTTTCTCTCTCTGCTGTGCTCACCCCCAACTGGACCATGCTGGTGTTGAGGTCTCCATTCCAGCTATGGAGCAATTTCGGCTCATGGCACAGAAGGATCTTGCAGATGGCAACACCATTTCCGAAACATCAGTGGCTGTTTTTGGTAAGGGCTTCGTTACCTTCTCTTTTCCATGCGACACAAAGACAACTTGAAGCTATTTATCCAAACAAATTCTAATTGTTTTCAACTGACTCTTTCATACCAAAGTCTGGCTCATGCCTGGAGCACAGTTTTATTAATTTTTCCAACTCCATTTGATGTAACTGATGCTCTTGGAGGGCTCCCACCATTTCTGCCAACAGCAACTTTCAGTCTTCTCTAGAGCTGTTTTTCTTCCGTGAGGCACAGCCAGATGCTGGCAGGCTGCAGGCCAGTTCCTTTAGAACACTCATTTATTGATGTACCACAGATATTCCTCATTACTGCTCACATTTCATAGTTGAAGCCTTGTCAGTTGTGCAGCGCAGGAAAGATCTGTTTCAGAGAGAAACAGGACTTCAGGCAGTACAACCCTGGCAACTCACAGCTTCATTACTCCCCAAGATTGCTTATCCAGCAGGCACTGTAAAAATTAAATTGGGGGACAAATGAAGCCTTTCACATTTTCATTCCCCTTTAGAAACAGGTGTAGAAATACAGCACTCTTTACTGGGGTTTTTCCTTCTGTTAACATGGCAGTAAATTCATTATCCAGATGTGAAGGCACAAGGAGGAAGGGAGTTTTGCTTTAAGGGAACTGAACTGAGGAAGTGTAGTCAATCAGCTCAGTGCCTGACCACCACAGCAGTGAACTCACAATCAACTCTTCAAGACACAGACATGAGAATTATGGTACATGTGCCCAAAGTAGCTCAGTGCTACCTGCAGTTATCATGGAACCCTGGAGTCATTTCGGTTGGAAAAGAGCTCCTGGATCATCGAGTCCAACCTGTGCCCGATCCCCACCTTGTCACCCAGCCCAGAGCACTGAATTCCTTGGACCCCTCCAGGGATGAGGCTCCACCAGCTGCCTGGAAAGCCCCTCCCAAAGCCTGACAATCCTTTCAATGATTAAATTCTTCCAGATGTCCAAATGAAAAATCCCCTGGTATAGCTTGAGGCCATTTCCCCTTGTCCTGTCAAAGTGAAATGACAGGAAGTATTAGGAAGAAAACAGATCAGAACAACCGAACCCACGGCACAGCCACATCCCATTAGCTCATGCTCCAGTAATATAAACTAGATCTGAAAAATACACAAACATGGGCTATGGGGAAAATATGGGCTGCAGGAGCAAGGGCACAGGAGACAACAGATGTACAAGAGATGGCCATGAAGGTGTAAATGACCCTGAGAAACAAGGAATGTCACCTCCCCTGTCCTTGCAGGAGACGAAAGTGGGGCTCACAAAAGCCATCACTGTGCTCTATGCTCAAAATGATCAAAAGAAGATCCCTTTGCTCCAGGACAAGGTGCCAGCCCAGAAACTCTCAGTACCTTTGGGATTAGACAGATCCATGGGAGGAAGGTGCAACAACCAGGGCTCATCAGCACTTTGGCTCTGATGTGAACTCCAGCTCAGGGAGTCTCCAGCACCTGCCTGCTCAGCAGGTACATCCCAAGGGAACACCAGCTACTTGCAGGTTGCTGGTCATCCTTAGAGATGGCATGTTGGGATCCAGCCCAAGCCAGCAGAGCTGGTTTGCCCTCCACAAGTGTCAAGTCAAGATGTTCTTCGCCTCTGAAATAAACACAGGTAAAGTGGGCTTGGAGTTCTAACTTGGTTCCTTTTTCTGCTCAGAAGAGCATGAGGGAAAATGGATGAAACGGCTGAGGCAGCAGGCCCTGAATCCAAATAGCTCTGGGTTTTTAAAGGATTATGCATGGAACAGAATGGGGTTAGCCAAGAGGCACTATTTTGGGATTTTTCTATTCATAAACACACATTAAAAAAATTACACACATAATTAAAAATACTTGTGACACATCCAAATTACATGCAGAGCACATTTATTTCAACACAAAGCTGGTTCAAATCCAAGTCATTGAAAATTGAAACACAAAACTGCAGCAGAACACCAGCAAGAAACATTCAATCAGGAGCCACATCAGGGCCTCACACCCCACACTTCCTTTAGATTAATTCCCAGAAAGCATATGAGTTTTTATATCAGACCATGCTCAGTTCTCCTCAGGGTTTCTTTACACCATCCCTTCCATTTGCACAACTCTGACTTGCTGCAGACATTACCCAAACAAGCTCTGCTTTTACACAGATGCTCCAAGGAAGGAAAGATCCAGGAAATAATTTCCTAACAAGACATTCTCATCCTTCTCTATGCTAAACCCTCCCATACTCCACCCAGGACTAACACCACTTTTTCTCACCAGCCTGTGACCTACTGCCCCTTGCAAAAGTAACCAAGCTCGTGAAGTCCTGGAGGGGATGTACAGTGGCACCAAGCATTGCCCTCAGGTGATCAGGAAATCATCCCTTTACAATTGCTGTGAACCAGTCCAGAGGTGAGCACCACAAACTGGAGCACAGTTGCTGTTGTAGTGTGTATGTTTGTTATTTCCCTCAGTTTTATGGTTACTTTTGAGATGGTTTAGCCCCCTCTTCCCCCTCAGGTGGTGGGTCTTAGGCCCAAACTTCTCCCCTGATCTCCCTTTTAAGGTTGTTCCCCTCCCTTGCCTCCCTATCCATCACCCGGGTCCCTCCCTTTATTCCAGCACCTTCCCTATCCATCACTCCAACCCCTCCTTTAGCCCATGTCAATCCCCCTGGAACCCTTCCCTTCCTCCCGGAGAGTTCTGTATTCCTTGACATCCCATTAGCCCTCCCTAGTGTCATTTCTTGTCATTTGCCCTCATTGGTTGTAGGTAAATGTATTCCTACCCTAAACTCCTCCCTGAATTATCCCTGATTGGTTGTACCCTTTCCCTGCCTCTTGTATCCACCCCCCTTTAACAGTGTCTGTTACCTATGATTTGTGGCTCAGTCTGACCAAACCCTGTTCGGGTAATAAAGGATTCTCTGGACTTATTGGTCCGGCTGGCTCCTCCTTCGCCTCTTTACCTGGAAGCATCATCCCAGGAAAACAACTGACAGCCCAGTGTAAGGGGCAGGGCTCGCTCTGCCTCTGAGCCGCTCCCCAGCTGCTCACTCAGAGGTGCTGGGGTGGCCCTGTCCTCTCGTGGCACCCATGCCGAGCTAGCCGGGGGCAGACAAAGAGCGCATGGGGCACCGCGACAAGTTGCAAAGAATTAAAGCTCCCGAGATGAAAAGCACTCAGTCTCAGCCACCAGCCTGGCACTTGAGCAAGTTACACATGAATGTAGATGGCCACAGAAGTGTTCTGCAACAGCTCAAACTGGCCATTGCAACAAAGAAATATCCCTGTTTCCTTTTGCTGAAAGATCTCCTTTTTATTGTAGGGCTGGGGGAGGGAAAAAAAAAATCAAGCAGTCAAAAAATCCATCAACTACAAAATGTTCAATGCCTGTTTTCAGGCATGTAGCTTCACCTGGGAGAGCTCTGGCCCCTGCTGAGGAAG
Organism: Dryoscopus gambensis; assembly: GCA_013389985.1. Taxonomy (NCBI): domain Eukaryota; kingdom Metazoa; phylum Chordata; class Aves; order Passeriformes; family Malaconotidae; genus Dryoscopus; species Dryoscopus gambensis. The sequence goes on along the minus strand of WEIT01010404.1, from coordinate 8,075 downwards.
CTGATTGTGGTTCTAGCAATGAAATAGGAAACCCAGGGCTGTGTTTCACCTGAGCTGGGTGCTGGGTGCCAGGGGGCTGCTGCTTGGCTCATCCTGGCCCTGAGTTCACTCCACAGAATGGGTGAAATAACAGATGACATAACCTCAGCATCAACGCAGCTTGTTAATGCCATTAATGTTAAAATAGTAAAAGAAGAGATAAACATGTTGGCATCATAAAACAGTAAGAAAACATTTTTGACATGATGTGATAAGATCTCTAAAATTGCACATGAGAACTCAGCTTCCTGGATCTTCAAAGGGACGCCTTCCTTTAATTCTGTTATTTCAGGGAATTAGACTGATTTCCCATAAAAAGCCTGGATCTCCTCCACTGCTGGAGCTCCTGCTGGATCTGCTCTCAGTGGCCTCCCAGAGTCTGAGCCCATAGGTAAGAAGGGGACTGAAAGGAAGAAATTGATTGTGCAGCATGAAGCACCCCGGGCAGCTGAGGAGGAGCCACTGCTGTCCGAGCAGAGATGAGTTTCAGATTTCTCTCATACATGTTTAGGGTATTCACTTTGTCTCATCAGTCCCCAGCCAGTTAACTCACCCTTCTTAAACTTCCATTTCCTTCTATTGTGCTGACTCTTGGGCAGACAAAAGCTCTACAGTGGGTGTTTACTTTCAGATAATCCGAAATAATCTATAATAACCATCTTGGTGCAGAACTGATACATCCTTCAAAAACTTCTGCTTCAATTATTATGTTTATCATTTTGAAAGTATGTTTATGACCAAGCACAAGCTCCTGCTCTAAGAGAAAAGCTCATTAACAACCCTAACAGCACATGCACCACAGCTTTTTAAGCCTGAAAGGTCGCCTTCTAAAAGCAATCCCCAATGTGGGCATCTCTGCCCCAAACTTCCAGCAAGGAAGAGCAGGAAAACTTCAGGAGCTCAACACCCTACATGTGCCAGAGCCCCAGCAGGGTCCTGGCCTGGTATGAGCCCATTGTGTCACTGTCACACAGAGGGAGGCTGAGCTTGGGGCTGTGACTTGCAACCAACCACAGAGGGAAGGTAATGGAGATGGGGCTGCTCCAAAAAGCCCTGGAAAGAGCTCCACCAACAGATCCCAGCCCATCAGGCAGACAAGAGACATGATATGTGCTTTGAAAAATACTGTGGATCTTTAACTGCCTCACTGGCAGGCTGCAGAGGATTTCAGGATTGTGTCATGTCTGTCACCAGCTTCCCTCTGGGAAAATATCAGCGAGTGGAACCCTTCTCCTTGTGCTCAGCAGGATGCTGCTGGGAGCTGCACACAGTCCTGCTGTGCAGCTCGTGGCAATTTCCAGTCCCATTTGGTATTTTAGGTTTCCAGTCACCTCTGTGCTTCATCTGAGCCAAAAGATCTCTGTGAATGACACAGGTCAGTGAGGCACAGGGGCTCCACCACCCTGAAGGACCTGACACTGCCACCCAGGTGGGATCCATTGTGCCAGGGTAATTTTAAGACCCTTGGAATTCAAACTGGCCTTGCCATATCTTTGTGTTTTAAAAGCTGCTTCGAAGCCCAGGCCAGTCAGCCTGTGCCCAGGTGGCAAGGGGACAAAGCTGCAGGTCCCACTGCAGGAGGTGAAGGACGTGCAGTTTGCACTCAGGCATCAGTAAAGGTCACATCACAAGTTGTTGTCACCACTGGGAAACGTCCTCCTGAAGTTTTTGCAGCTCTGAAGTTTCCACACTTACAGAGCCACTACTTCCTTTGCTTCTTACATTGTAAAGTTGAAAGTGTCACCGTGTATCTTCAGAAATTTTTGGCAGAGCTGACACAAATGGACTCAGGTCAGTGGTCAGTGGTCAGTCACACAGCCACAGTCACCACGACAGACAATAGTTGAAGTAGTGGGTCTATTTCCTGTAAGTAGAGTTTTCCAAATATATCACACTCCTGGAGCGGAATACAATTGAACTCTGACCTTCTGTCCCAGGATGAAAATGAGAAAACACATGGCAGAGGGAGGCACGGTGGAGCTTCTGGGCACCCCCTGCCTGCCAAATGCGTGCCTGGTAGTCTGCCACCTCACAGAGATCATTTATTGGTCACACAGCCTCGGGCAGAGGGTCGGGACATGTATATCCCCAGGGGCTGGCAAGACAATAAACTCACATATTGCAAAATCTGTGTCAATTAGAACCATCTGCAGCCTTAAAATGCCTTCAGAGCCCAAACATCAGCCCAAGCAGCCTGTGGGGCTGTGTTTCTCATCCTGGCAGGAAACAATGCTTTTTCTGAGACCAATGGCACCAGGAGGTGTCATTGTTCCCATTGTGGAACAGACACTCCCTCAGGACCAGCAGAATGCCTGTGGCTTCTGCAGCGTTTGGGTACCCTCACCTCCAGCCAGCCCACAGGAACGAGATACTCATTAAATAGACAAATGTCTGTTTCCTGCAGAGTAAGATAATATAAGTCATAAAAAACATCAGCTTTCATCAAGAGCCTAGGGTGTCTGTACAATGCCTGACATTCCCAGATAGAGTCTATAAATTGACTGTTTTAGAGAAAGGAAAGGCAAAACTTGTGTTTTCCTTCCCAGGGAGTAAGTACCCTTCACAGTGGTTTTGTCACAACAGAAGTGTCTTTAATGTAAACAGAAGCAGCAACACTTCCAAAGCTGAGAAACGAGTTAGCTGAAGGACAAAAATAAAACCTCCCACCTCTGAGACATCAGAGCTGCTGACCAAGTCCCAAAACGGGACCATTTCTGTTCTTTGTGGAGACAGCCCAGAGCCTCTCATGTCCCAGGTCCAAACACCTAATTCAGGCAGAGCAGGAGCAAAGCTGTGGCTTTGGACTTCAATCATCACTAGAAACTCTCTTTCAAACCCTCCCATTCCTTTTTTTTCTCACCCCAAGACATAAGGGCTGCTCCAGCAGCCCAGCCACATCCAGCTCCTTCCCAAAGTCAGGCAGCATCTCCAAAGCCACGAACCATTTATCCCAGCAGCACCGGTATTGCTGTCAGAGAAACTCAGATCATCTTGCTGGAAAACTCAGGGGGTTGTGCCAGGCTGGTTCTCCAACACCCAGATAATGGATTTACATTCTCAGTGTTAAATATTTAAGATACCATACTGGGCAACGCACACGGCAGCCACTTCCATCTCAGATCCAAACCAGCTGCTCAAGAGCTTATTCCCAGGCAGAGCTGTCCTTTCCTCCTTTTCAGCTCTCCATGCTCTCTTTCTACCTCACTCCAGAAGGGGAGAAGGTCACTCGCACTCCGCTTTCATTCACATGAATCCAGACACTGACTTCTCCCTGCAGTTCCAGCTGTAGGAAGGCTTTGATACAGGGCTAGGTGAGCTGTAAGACCATTTTTGGTTGAAAACACCTGGGACACAAGATGGGTTTTTTATTCCTTTTCCACAAATATGCTTGCAAGGGATCGATTCCTTTTATCCTTTTTCCAAAAGGGTCCAAAATGTGGAAAGGATTTTGGTGAAATGGTGTTTGCATGCAGTGTCTGGGAGAAAGCTCCTACCTGGTCTCTGTGTCACAGTAGCAGTCCCAGTCTTGGCACAGGATCACGTTATGCACAGAACTGTGCAAATTAGAAATTACTTTGGTCAGTCTTTTGTTGTTACATTTAGCAACCCTGAAATCACAACAACTTACTTAAAACAAACCAAAAGCAGCAGAAAGGGCCAATATCCTCTGAACCTCAAAAGAGGAACTAATCCTAACAGAGCCAGAGATGGTGGTCTCTGGGCAACCCACACATTTCCACAGGAAGACAGGCTAAATACTCAGCAGATAAGAAGTTTCAATACAATAGAAATAGCAGAAGTTGTCCATTAAGGCTTTTTCTGCCTCAAATTATGCACTGCCCAGCACAACCTCATCCTTGCACTTCTGCAGCTTGGATGCTGTGCTGCCTTTCCAGTAAATGAAAAAACAGATGCATGCACTAATTTGAGGTATTAATTGGACTGATACCAAGCATCTCTTCAGTGGCAGGTATCTGCTACAAACCCCCCTGAAGGCTGTCCCCTGAGCTCATCCCCCACCTCCCAGCCTCACCGCTGTCCCTGCAACACTTCTGTGCCACTTCTGTGCCGACACCGAGCACAGAGCAGGCACAGCCTCAGCTTCGGCTCTCCCTTCTCAGCCAGGAGGGAGTCGTGTTCCCCAGATTGTGACTCAAGTGGATTTCCTTCCTCCAGCTGCTGTTCTGCAGCATTCTCCCCCCAGCCTTGCATTCCCCTGCTGTACTCACTGAGATGTTTCACAGTCCAGAGGGTTACATCTCGCTCCGAGGAGCCTGAGCTGCAGCCTCCCTGCGTCCACACAATCCAAACTCCAGCAAGCAACTTGCCCAGTAGCTTTGTACCTTCCATCCTCTCAACCTGCGGCATAAGAAGAGTCTTCTTCTGGAGGAGATTCTCGGCTTGAAGGCGGAAACAAGGTTTGCAGGTAACGTTACTACCACATGTAAACAGCACTCACAAAGCAGAATCCTTCCCTGGGGCAGCCAGCCACCAGCCTGCTCCATGTAGCAGCCCAGCATCTGCTCCAAAACCACTGACAGGTGTGTTTATGGGCTGCTGTTGGAGGCATGATTGCCTTAGGAAGGGCCCTAAGCTCTTCCTGAAGCTTCCTTCCTGTTCTGCTTGCAATTGGCCTGAAAAAACAGTAATGCTGAAAAAAACCCCCACTGAATTGTTCTAGTGAAAATATTTAGGAGACCAAACCTGCCCAGCATTAGAGCTTTACACAAGTCGTTCAGTTCTCATTGCAGGGATGGTGGACAAGCTCAACTTTATCAAAAATGTCATTAAAATGAAAAACCCTTTTGCAGGCAAATAAAGAAGAATGACAAGATTCACTGACCAGGCCAGTGCCCAAACAGGGCACCAAGGCACAGATCCCAACAGAAAAACATTGAATGGGGCACTGAAAGGAACTAATAAAATGGAGCAAATATTTGTTTAAAAAATTTTAAGTTATATACA
>WEIT01010403.1:2066-14323 GCA_013389985.1 Dryoscopus gambensis | reverse complement strand
CAAATCAGAATGTTTCAATAAGCTGCTGAAAACCTGTGACTATTTGCCTCAGGTTAGCTGCTAAATACTCCTGAAAATCTGCTTCTGCATGTGTATCTAAAGACGCAAGTTTTTGTTATTTTTTAGTGACACCAGCTCCAAACCATCTCCTGCTGTGCAACCAGTCTCTATATGCTCCATAGATATGGTGTGAATGCAAAAAGAGGCTAGAAGTGATCAAGATTTCTCCAGAAAATGTTTGCAGTCTTGTATTTCTTCAGGGACTTGTCAAAAAAAGTCTCCCAGTTCAAGTCCTGGCTCCCAGGTTTGATAAGCAGCCTGTTCCTGGCTCTGTGAAACTCCTCAGGCTGCTTCTGATCCCACAGGGCTGCCCCACCCAGTGCCCAGATTCTTGGACACTGCTTCAGAAATAAAACATATTGAAAGTCACTTGGGTGGTTACCCAATCTGCAGAAAAAATACTAATAAAAGGTGCATTTTGTAGTCCACACTTCCTATAGCCAAAACTGCCTCCACTATTTCTTACTTAATTTTGCCTGGGTCTTTGACCATTACATTTTCTTGGACACAGCCCAGTTAAATTTTTTTTTTGTCTATTTATTTTGCCAATAATAAACCCTCAAGTCATCCATACCTTTCATTTTTCACTGCCAATCATGAGAAAGACAACATCCCTTGAATTTGAATTCTGAGGAACTATGAAGTCAGAACAAAGCCTGTGCACAGAATAGGCATATTTTAGCTCTGGTAAAAAGCTGTGTTTAAAAGACAGTTCCATTTTTGTGATTTATATGCTCATGTATGCAAAGAGTCAAGTGCAGTATTGTAGGTCTTTACTCAACTGCTTTTACAACTTGATTTACTATGGGTCTTAAATTAGCCCAAAGACTACCTCATCTTTTTAATAAAGAAGTTACAGAGTTTTTTTCAGGCAAATCTGTCCTGGAAATCTGCATCTTTCTTCTTTATTTGTTTTACTGTCACTCAGAGAATGAAAACGTATATAAACAAGACATCCATGAAATTCCATGCATTGGTGTCATAACTCCAGGGGCTTTGAATCTTCATATTTGCACAGTTTACTCAGATATCTAACTTGATGGAGCACAGATGTCTATGATATCACTAAGTTCTTTGGAAGACAGGGCATATTATTTCAGTATTAACATTGAATATGTTTCTGTTTAATATGTGTTCCTGAGATCTAATTCCCAGTGTCTTCTAGGATGCTTTCTGCAGATAAAGAACAAGTTAATACAGTTCTACTGGCACTTAAAGACTCAGGCCCAAAACCAACAAGTGGAATTACTATAACTAGATAGTTTGTTGTGGAAGCTAATAGTCTACATGAATTCAAAATTAGATCAAATTCATGGAAGAACCCAATCACAGCTATTAACTATAAAGCTCAGGAAATCTGATGGTGGTGAGAAAGTATACTGCAATTCATTTCCTGTTCATACACTTTTTCCTATACAGCTGTTATTATCACTTACATAAACAGGAAAAAATTAGATCATCTTTAGTCTGATCTATTATGGCTCTTTAAATGGACTTATCTATATTTTGGAGAAAGAAATAAGAATTCATAGAAAATGGTTTACTCATATGAGTAAATGAATAGACCTTCCAATGTAATGAAAGCCACACAAGGAATACTAAAATAACACTAAAAAATACTAAATACTAAAAATACGGTGGTAAAAGTCCTTTGTATTTCAGTAAAGGCCCAAGCCACTGCTGAACAATAATACTAAAGCAAAAAAAAAAAAATCACAAAATGTCACTACCAGAGATATAATGCAAGTCTAAAACTGCAAACAATTTGCAAATTCGAAAGAAGTTATATTTCTTGCATTGGGTAAGCTCTTTTTTTCTTCATCCCTGTTTTTGGTATATGAAAATACTCCATTGACAGCATGCTTCGCTGTCATGCACAATGTTTAATTTTTTAAAATTCCACTCTGTCCTGCGCCCAAGGTGTTTGGAAGGTTGCTTGCTCACTGCTATGGAAATTCCAATGTCACTACTAAAATCAGAGCTCACTCTCTTGTTTAAAGTTCTGTCACAACTCCTCATATTTCAGTACTTCCTGAATTAACAACAAAGAGAGATCCAGAGTTTCCCGTTAAAGTAACTAGGGAAGCACTCCTGACTTCTTCTCCCTCCCTCTCCCTCTGCCACTATTACCTGAACAGATGTGGGCTTTCTTTTGGTGCAGCCATATCTCTTACCACAACCTGTGACTACAGTTTGTACTAAATTCCTTTCTTATCTCTCTAATGTCCATTCTAGCTTTATGCCACAGTGTCTTTACAGAAAGAAAGTGAGTGTTGATTAAAGCAGTATAATCAATCATTTATAAAGCTTGTAAAAACTAATAAATGCTGATGTGTTCATATGATGTTCAAAATATACCTTAACAAATGTATTTAAATCAGAGCCCAGTTAAAGTTAATTAAAAGATAAATGGTTAGGAACAAAGATTAAAGTACAAAACAAACCATCATTAGATTGCTACTCTGCAGAATGCACAGAGTTTTCAAAGGTAATTAGTGTCTAGAAGTTTAATAATCCAGCTGCAGTTTATTTATGTTAACCGATCTCTCAGGCTTTTAAATTCAAGATTCTTTGAAATCAGATCTTAAAAGTCTCCTGAAACTCCTGGTAAATTGTCACAGTTCCTTAAAGTGATGCAATAACATTTCTCAGAGTTTATAAAAAAGTAACAGTTCATTTCTCCTTCTCCTGACTGCAGAAGAATCTGGAAATAAAAATTCTAGTGGTCAAAAGCCAGAAGTGGAGGAAAAAAAGAGCCCAGAATATCTTACCTTTACATGATATTTAAAGGAATTCCATGATTTGAGAAGTTTTACTCATATTCATGAGTAGTTGGGACGAAGATAATCACAGATCTTTCTGTGGCTTATCTATTAATATCACATCTATAAAATGAAGGTGTGATTTTAGTATACAGCAGCATAACATACCTTGTTCAGGTATGGATTAGCTATGAAGGTGTAAATGTTTCAGCACAAATTAGGGAGTAGACTATGCAGTTGTAGAGTCTGAAACCAGATTGCTAGTACATGCCCCACATATGGGGGTACTACTACTGCTGCCCATTTATTACATTTACACAGAGAATGCTGGTGTGTGCTGTCATCACATATTTGTGCTGCTGTAGAGAAGAGCATCTCATGTATATTAATTAAATGATTCTACTCCTTGTCCAGCCTAGACAAGGGAGCCAATGACTCTGCAGGTATCCATGCAGGTATCCATCTTGATGTGAGGTGGGGAGTAATCTTTCTAAAAATTAAAAATAACATAGCTATAAAAGTGAAATTTCATCCTGATTTTTAGGGTAAATGAGTTTTGAATTTTAATTCTAAACACAAACTATGCAAGGATATTTACAAAATCATTCAATGTGCTATGGAAAATACAAGACAGTGTAACACAACCACATTTATCTTCACAGAAGTCTAGAGAAATTTTCATACCCTTTATTTATGTATAAAAATATCAAAATAGAACTTGGTTCTTTCATTTATTTTAATATCTTAGCACCACTCTATTCATAACCCTCAATGTGAAATAAATTACATTTTTCCTTTTTTTTCCTGAGATAAACATACGGATATTGTCTGTCAGAAAGAGAGATTCATTCCATGGTAGAGACATTAAGAAGATGCAAGTTACATCTGTGCATTCACAGAGGCCTTCAACTAATGTTGGCCTTTTTACCTCTCCTCTAAACAGAGGTCCAGGAATCACAGATCTCTTTTCTCTGAGGATTTGCATTTAACATGCCATTTGCATTGACCACAGAGGGGGCTGGGTGCCTTATTTTCTTAGAGCTAAAGCTAAATGAGATTAAACATTCCTTCTTTCCAAATGCCACATACAAATATACTAATACTTTAAGAAATTAACATTCCAAAGATGTCCTCAGCCATGTGTAGTAGATATACTATTTGATAGAAGATATCTTAAATCTAGGCATAACTAATTATTCTTTCCCATGCACTTTAATTGACTTCGGAAGTTCTACAGTTTAATATTTTTAGTGGTTTATAGCTCAAAGCAGAGCTTGTTTCTCAGTGATAAACACAGATGTTTCTCATAAATAAAGTTGCAGTAATTAAGATTTGAGTACAGATCAGATTTTTTTCTCTGCAGTTAAAAGTAACTGACGATTATGTATTACATTCAAAAGTACTTCACTGCATTCTGAAGGGCTGCAAAGCCCCAGTCCAACACCTGCTGCCAGCTGCCCAGCCGCTGTTGAGGTCTATTGCGTGGGGCCTGGCTCACCTGAAAATGCTCCCTGCAGCGTGCAGCCTCTTGAGCTCTGTCCCTAGCAAAAGTTAGCCTTGTAACACTCCCTCAGTGTGCCCACTAAAATGAAAAACACGAGCCAATTCACTCCCCACTACCTCTTCCAGTGAGTGGGACAAAAAGCAGGGATCGTGAGCTGGAATAAGAAAAATTTACGGGAAACAGCAATGAGATAAGGAACAGCAACAGTGACAATATTAAGAACAAAAGTACACAAAAAAGAGAGTGATTCACACACAAAAATTGCTCACTGACTGGAACCCATGTGGAGAGAGCCCTGAGACAATGAACCACCTTTTTCTTCCTGACTGCAAGCCACACTCCCCTCTTTCCTGGAAGTGAGAATCCCTTACTTCTGTCCTCTGGATCGTGACGTGAATGGTAGAGAAGAACAACCCAGACATGCCCACATGGCTCTAGGCTCTGCCACCTCACAGGTACTGCAAAAAAATTAACTCTGTCCTGGCCAAAAACCAGGACAACTTGGAAGAATTGCTCACCAACCCTACCAAGTTTGAATGCTACTGATTCTGTTTGAGATCCAAAGACATCTTGCGGAATAAAAATTTAACTGCTTTTTCAAAATATAAGTTAGCCAAATGAAAGACGTAATTTTGCCCTCCAAAGTTGCCTTGTTTATATTCTCAGAAAGTCACTTCTACAATGTCTCTACTCCTAAACATCCAGTATCACATTTTTCATAGGAAATAGATTCTGTCTACCAGTTTCTCACATTAAGTATAACTTTCTGACTTAACTACCAACAGCTCAAATAAGACCTTTCCAGACCTGGCTGTTAGGGACACCTTGGATTTTATAATTCACCTACTCAGTTACTTACAATAATCACAGAAAATAAACTTTCAGGCTTCACAAGGTTTCCAAATCTTTTTACTTTCACTTTAGATAATACAAGAAACTAAGTAAGTATTATTCTAAACACCAAGTGTCTTCCTTGCATCATCCAGTCTCAAATCCAATAAAGCCCTTTGCACAGATTAAAAGTGTCTATTCTTATTACTACTTCTTAGTGGGCTTTTGTAGAGCAGTGTTACTGTATCTAAGCACTGCTATCTAAACAAGACAAGCAGAAGAAATTAACACAAGAACTGAATGCCATTTGCAGAAAAGAGTGAGCCAAAGCAAAGCATTCACTAAACTACCTTTCACTAAAAGAGAGTTTAAATGAGAAAAGTTTGAATCTAAGAAAAGGAAAACTGCAGAAACTACTTGTGAACTATAACTATCCCAAGTAGTCAAAATAAAATATTTTTAGATTTTAATCAATGCACCTCCCCATGGGCATGCTAATTATCACTGATCTTCCTTGCATTCCTCAAACACCCAAAGACTGAAACCTTCTATGCGATCAAAACCTCAGCCTAATGTGAAGATTTGACCCACCCTTCTAAGCCATCTGTTTTGAGAATTTTTTGCATTTTTTGCTACAGACCTTGTGATCAATCAGTGCATCATGGGTAGCTCTGGTACTGGCAAAGCAGATAGGCTACTCTCTTCATATGGTCCCAAACATTTTATCAGGTCATTTCTAATTCACAGTCTTCTGGTAAGGGATTCCTGCTAGTTTGTCTGATCTAGGCAACTTTCAATTGAGAGTTAACTTGGATAACAGAACTGAACTTGGGAATGTGTACATCATTACCTAGCATGCCCTTTCAGCTTGTGCCTGTAACCATTTTCCAGTAGTGCTTGTGTCAGAGAAAGCTGAAAAACATACTTATAAAAATATGTGAAGAATTGAAAAAAAATCCCACCAGATTAAACAGTGCCAGTTAATTCAAACTTCAAAAAATATTTTCATTACACAGATACACAGATATACCTCCAAAAATAACACTTTATGTGGCAGATACACATGAAGGACAGAAGACTGGTCAAGAGGAGCTGAGTCTAAATGATTAATGCACAAGCTTGGAAGGTAGCATATGTCAGTTCTATAGGCTATTCAGAGTATCCTGTCTTGTGCTTGAGATGCATTTCCAAATACCTCCCTTTTTGTGGACAAAATGACCTTGTCCTACTTTCAGTCTTTTCCACTACCATAAATAGACAGATATTCATGCACTTCACTTTTCCATTCTATTTTAACAACAGGCAGGTCAGATCTTTGTGACCACTGGAATGGAGTATATTAACAACAACAACATACTAGTTCAGTCTGGTTCTGTCCTGCAGCTCTTCCATGAAAGATCCAGAGCTGAGAGATTTTTATGGACAGAATATCAATCATAGTTCTGGTATTTCACTTCTGACATGACAAGTGTCATTATTTTCCTATAAGATGATGACAGCCATCTAGAATAATAAGGAAATGAGCAGAAATCACTTCAGATGGAATGGATATTTTTTTTCATTACCACTCCTACATCTGAAAGCAAGGCATGCAGAGAGTTGTGGGCAATTTATAGTTTTTCCATTGCAGAGATATCAATGGCAGAGTTTTTAAATGATTTTATTCCTCCTACAGAATTAGCTAGCAATGTAAGCCTAGCATGAAAATTTCCAGTTTGTAACATTTATTCCTGATATTTTGCTTTACACATTCTTATTCCATTTTTTCAAAAGGTACCAAAGGTTGCCCTGATAAAAAAAAGAAAGAATAATAACTCTCTAATCCACATTTTAAATAGGCTGTTAATTTATTACAACACAATAGTCAAAATGATGTTTCATTCTTTTTACAGGTTTACAAACTCTGCGGTGATTATTAAACAAATCAGCAAACACATGAAGAAATAAATTTTGCTATCATTAAAGCATGTCTTGCTGTATATTTTCCCATTTTATTGCAGCAAATAATACTGACTTTTTGAGGGTCCTATATTTTTTTTGTTTAATGCTTTTTTTACTCAAGTATTTGCTGGGGGTTTGACTAATATTATAATTGAAGTGTTCTCATTTTCCTTGGAAAAATCTGCATATACTGAAATCTAGAGTATGTAAAAGTTTTTGGTGAAATCACCTAAATATTTGGTATTCCTATGACAACATTTCCAAATGAGTATTTTTGCATTTTTTCTGTATTTACAGTGGATAAAAACTGTCTGGATGGCCAGGCCCAAGGAGTGGTGTTGGATGGGGTTACATCCAGATGGCAGCTAGCCACAAATGGGAAAACTCCAGGGCTCAGTCTTTGGGCCAGTCGTAGTTCATGTCTCTATCGACAGCCTAGAGGAGGGTATTGAGTGCACCCTCAGGCATTTTTCAGATAAAAGAAAGTTCAGTTTCATTAATCTGTTGGAGGGCAGGAAGGCTCTGCAGAGATTTCTGGACAGGCTGGATCATGGGCCAAGGCCGATGGTATGAGGTTTAACAAGGCCAAGTGCTATGTCCTGCCCTTGGGTCACAACAACCTCATGCAGCCAAACAGGCTGGAGGAGGCTGGAGAGTGGCTGGAAAGTAGCCCAGTGGAAAAGGACTCGGGATTACTGGTGACAGCAGCTGTACGTGAACCAGTGTGTGCCCAGGTGGCCAAGAAGGCAATGGCATCCTGGCCTGGATCAGCAACAGTGTGGCCAGCAGGACCAGGGACTGATTCTTCCCCTGTACTTGGCACTGGTGAGGACACATCTTTAGTACTGTGTCCAGTTCTGGACCTCTCACTACAAGAAGGACACTGAGGTGCTGGAGCCTGTCCAGAGAAGGGCAACAGAGCTGGTGAAGGGTCTGGAGCACAAGTCTGATGAGGAGTGGCTGAGGGAGTTGGGGCTGTTTAGCCTGGAGAAAAGGAGGCTCATGGGAGACCTTATTGCTCTCTACAACCACCTGAAAGGAGGCTGCAGTGAGGTGTGGATCAGTCTCTTCTTCCAGGTAACAAATGGTGGAACAAGAGGAAATGGTCTCAAGTTGTACCAGGAGAGGTTTAGGTTGAATATTAGGAAAGACTTCTTCATGGAAACGGTTGTCAAGCATTGGAACAGGTGGCGCAGGGAAGTGGTGGAGTCACCATCACTAGAGGTATTTAAAAGGTGTGAGATGTGGCACTTCTCTGACGCAGGCTGCAGTTGCCAGGAGATCACGCTGTGCCTGGCTGTCGGAGGTGTCCCGGACAGACCCTTGATAGAGCATAGTCGGCAGGGATCTGTTACAAAATAACAGAACTAGCGCTGGCTCTCTCGCAGGGAGCTGGCTGCAAACTGATGTGAAAATAGCGTCGATAAAGGCAAGGGACAGAGAGGGATCCTTCTGCAACCTCAGAACTTTACTAGAACAGGCAGACAAAGACGGACTCGGCCATTTTCCAGCCCCATTTGTCTGGGAGCCAAAAGAGGCGGGATAAAGGATTACAACCAGTGGAGTTCTGTAAATTGTGAAGTGACGGGGGGAACATCCAATGGGACAAACTCAGGGGAGGGTTCTACTGAATGAATAAATGAAATATCGAACTTAACAGAACTTTCCAGAGATCATACATATTCCATATGGGATATGCATAAACATAAGGGTGTACATAAAACTAGGGGGGGGAATTTTGAACCTATAACAGAACAATAGGAATTCGTTGGTGTGGATGCTGCAGTCGCTGCTATATGCACTGCAACACTTAGTGACATGGCTTAGTGGTGGACTTGGCAGTGCTGCGTTAGTGATTGGACTCCATGATCTTAGAGATCTTTTCCTGACTAAGTGATATGATGAATATTCTATATTTTATTTCCGTATAACTTAACAGTGATCACCCCTATATACTGAACTGACACAAGAGTAGCTGTATTGAGTTTTTATCCCATTAATTGAGTTTAAATTCTGATTTTGTACATCTGAGTTGACATAATTCATGAACAAAATATTTTCAGATCCTCTAGGATAACATGCATGACTTTTGCGTCATGATGATGATTCTGATATTCTTATATCTACCATTTTAGAAAAACAAGCAAAACAAACTATGATACAAATAAATAATTAAAAAACCAAACCTCAAAATAAAATGTCCCCAAAACCTGCCATACAATACCAGCATAGTCCCAACACACTGATAATCAGAAAACCTTATTTCTGCTTCAGATTTTTGTATCTGGGTCCTGTCTGCAAGAGGGACTTAGGATGTTTAGGAGATTCAAGTCAAATATTAGCATAAACTATTTTCATTCACATAAATGAAATGTGGATCCCTGGAAGAGGATAGCAAAAGAGATTGAGGGCTAGACAAAGCTATGGCTAACCCTCTTGTAATGCTGGTGGTGCTAGATTTGTTTTAGCTTACACTAGGTAACCTCCAATATTTCCTTCCAACTGACTCTACAATTAATTGATTTCAACAAGATCGGCAGCTCTTGCTTAAATGCATGTAAAGAGCATACTTAAAAGTCTGACGTCATACAACAGCTTACCCTGATTTTCATGCAGATGCATTTTACAGTGACTTAGTGTATTTCATAGAACAGTAACCTTCCTCAAAATCCTGACCAACACCAGGTTTCTAAAACCAAGTTCTCTTGATTAGATTCTGTCTTGGGTTGCAATATGTAACCAAAAATTTTATTCTATTTTCATCTGTTGAAACCAGGTGAAAGATATTTTCATCTCTTGTAACTCCAGGGGGAAAGAGGGCAGGTACCTTCTGTTAATGGGTCAATCGTTAAAACCAGATGGGGCAGTGCTTCCTTATCTCCTCCTCCACCCATCCTCCTCCAAGGGGATATCACCTGTGAATGAGCCATTTAAGGCTCTCCTTGTGACTGATAATATCACACCACCCCATTGGGAAATGCTCCACTCAGTGGGAGGAGCCGAAGCCTCTCTACCTGCATAAAACCTGAAACTCAGGACACCAGAGCAGCTGGTTTTCCACTGGGTTCCCCGAGGAAAACTGGACCCATCCTGTCACCACTGGACCCTTCTACAGGATCACCTCTACTCCAACGGAGCCACATCTGCCACTCCAGGAGGACTTATTTTGGACTGCTCCCCACACCCTAACCAACAGGGTGTCAGGTCATATTCTGACTCTGTCAGAGTTTCTGGGATTATTTGTTTGTTGTTGTTTTTTTTCTTTCTCTGTACCACTACCTTTGTAGTTTGTAATTATTCTTAGTAAAGAACTGGTATTCCTATCCCTACATCTTTGCCTGAAAGCCCCATAATTTCAAAATTATAGCAATTCAGAGGTGGCGGGTTTACATTCTCTATTCCAAGGGAGGCTCTGGTTTCCCCTGGCAGTCACCTGTCTTCTAAACCAAGACAGATTCAAATATGAACAATATAATAGTTTGCCATTCAGTTAGTTGAAACATTGTAAGTGACTTAATGGTCGCTGTTGTGCATTCCTTTCTGCATTCTACTCAAATGCTTATGTTGAATGAGATTTTTGTACTCTTGGCTAATGCAACGGATTGGAAATTCAAGCATATGATACACGTATGGCTGAGATACCAACATCATGTGATTAGATCATTAATATGATTGTAGACAATAACTAGGCCTTTCTAACCCAATTACAAAGAACTGCCCTTATATCAATTACGGGATTTAAAATAGAATTAATTCAACATTATATGACCAAGAGATGGACAAAAAAGGTGAGAGACATCCTAACAGAGCTCTGTTTTGGAACACATGCTTGTTTCCAGTTTCTTATACAACACAGGTTCAGGAAATTATTTTATGACCTAATTTCCCCCAACAGCATTTGTTCTGAAGCTAAGTGGTAAGGAGCTCTGCAGTGCCCATGCTTTACTGATTGCAGCCCTGGTGCTCTTCAAATAATGGGGCCCAGATGGGGCCAAGATTAAACATAATGAGCTGGCTGGGAAGGGACTGATTTATAGTCCTACTCATTCTCCTCCGCCTCTAAAACAAACAAAGTTAAGGAAAGGCAAATCTATTTGGCTGCCAGAGAAATCTCCAGCCCGTGTGACATGCGGACACTCTTGGAAGTCTCAAAATGGAGCAAGAAAATGAGACCATCAGATGTGTCCCTCCTGACGGAGCAGACTACTTCATAGCTAGTAGAGCCACCTTTCTCTCTTGGAGGAACATCTGGCCTAAGAGGGACAGTAGAGTCAGGTAAGCCATGTGCGATATTTCCATTAAATGGTATGTATTTTCTGTGTGTAGGCTGGGGCTTAGGCTCTCCCAGGACTGTTGTATCTGAAAGGTCTGGTATAGCAGAAGGTCAGCCAGTTTATGAGTGTCTGTCTGCTCACACAAACTCTCTACACAAATATTGTATACTTGGCATATTATGAGTTACTGGATAATGCATGAAATTAGGTTTATTTCCTTTAAAATTAATCCCAACTAGATATGGAAATAAATCCTTCATTCATACACAAAACCTCTCACACACAATTTTTGCCCTTTCCACAACTGTTTTCTTTTGCACACAAAAGAAAAGGAGAAAAAAAGATTTTTGTCACTGCTAAATAAGACTCTTGTGTAAGTCAGTTTTTTAGAGGGTATGTTTTTTCATCTGGGGTTCTACATGTTTGTTGTAAAGTCTAGTGGTGATCCAAGAACAACCTCATTCAGATAAAATTGTTTTATGAAGTTGCAACTCAGCATGATTGCTTTACTACCCCTCCACTTGCAAGCTGGGATAGAGGAGTAAGTGATATTTTAAGGCTGGGCAAAATGACGAGTAAAGGAACATGGTAAACTGTCCGGAGAATAATTACGAATATACCGTCATACTTCCTGACACACATCAATTAATAATAATAAGTCATAGAATCACACAACAGTTTATTTTTGGCCTTTAAAGATCATTTAAACCCCCCTTCCATGGACCAGGAAACCCTCCACTAGATCAGGTTGCTCAGGACCCCATCCAACCTGGCCTTGAATGCTTCCAGAGATGGGGCATCCACAGCATCTCTAGAAAACCTATTGATCTTCAGTAATGTTTCCAAGGTTTTTTTTTAAAGTTATGATTTGGAAATCAAATGCAC
>WEIT01010402.1:121364-169148 GCA_013389985.1 Dryoscopus gambensis | reverse complement strand
GGGGGGACACGGGTGACGGAGGGAGGCCGCGGTCCCGGGCGCCGTGGTCCCGGAGTGTTCCCGCCGCGGCTGCCAGGAAGCGCCACCCCCGCTCGGCCCCGCGCTCCTGAATCCTCTCAGTAGAGCGCGCTGGATCGCTCAGCCATAGGGAAATACCTGTAGCGTGCAAATCACGCCTCTGATTTTTGGAATGCTTTCCCATAGGTCCCCCTATCCGTGCCCGTCTTCCATGTGCAGGTTTTCACATCAGCTGCTTACCATTTGATGGCTGTCCCCCACTGCACGTGTTTCTTTGTTTCCCGGGCACAGAAACGAGCCTTGTAGACGATGGAATTTTCCCGGAGCGTCTGACAAATACCAAAGCACAGTTCCTTAGTAATAAACAAATGGGAGCTAGGAAGGGAGATACACTTGAGCATAGCAAAAACGTACAATTTCTGTTTGTTGTTTTGTTTTTTTCATCACAAGGAACATGCTTCAGGAAGGCGCACACGGTAAATGGACAGTATCTAGCAGTGATGAAAGTGCCGAGGAAAATTCTGACAGTGAAAAACCATGTGCATCTTCGTTATCGGATGCTGCATGTGGTAGAACAAGTGGACCACAATATCCGTGCTCTGAAGCTAGGAAAGCTGCTCACAAGAGAAAAGCTTCTCCCCTGAAGCTCACTGATGAAAGTCTTTCTACAGAAACACCTCCAGCAGTAAAACAGAGACCAAGCCAAGAAGGTTCAGGTTGGTGTCTTTCTAGTAGTGATGAAGAGCCTGAAGACGAGCAAAAGCATGCCCATAAAGTAACAGTGAAAGAAGAAAAATCCGACGCGCCGAAAGAGCATCCTTTGAATCTTTGCAAAGATGACAAACTCTCAGATAATCTGAAAGAAGAGGAGTATAATGAAACACCCAGTGAAGCCCAAGATATCTGGGATTTGGTGAATGGAGGGAATCGTTTCAGGTTTTTTCTCACTAAAGTCAGTGGAATTGAACAGAGCTATAATTCTGGAGCCCTGCATATAAAAGGTGAACAAGTGGCTTCTACATAACCGGGCTTTTGGGAGAAAGCAAGGGAAAAAAGCCTTTTTTTTTAGTTTGTGGGTATTTTTAAATGCATGTATTTCTTGGTGTCACTGAGGTTTCATATTCTGAATGTACAGGTTTGTAGAAATTGGTTCTATTATCTGAAGCTTTCTCTTTTTAGAAGTATAGTGTATAAAGCATTATTTGCTGATACTTTGTTGTAACTTGACTTAGGCTGTAGAACTCTAATGTGTCTTTAGCCAGGGCAAGTCATGCTGCTTCTTATTGCTGCTTTCCTTGTGAGCTAATCTGGGGAAAACTGCTTGTCTTTGTGGCACTTATAGGGGTGCTTTTCTTGGGTGCATTACTCCCTGAGTAGTTGTTTGCACTTGCCTTCATGCTGCCGAGTGGTTTGCACCTCGTAATTCACTATTACTTGATGTAGTACTTCTGAAGTTCTGTGTCTGGGATTCGTGGGTCCGTTTAAATTCAGCTGGGAGCGAGCCGTCCATCAGTCAAGATGGAATGAAGTTTTTGGTGTACAATACTGATGCTTCAGGAATGCTCTGTAGTTGTCGTTTGATGTAAGGGGGAAGAGCTTTGTGCACCTGTAAACTTCCCTGTAGTTAGAAAATAAATCTTACACACCACAAGACAGAATCAGAAACAAGTATTAATAAGACAATTGTGTATAGAAATACAACAAAAGAAGGCAGAAAAAATTCTAGTTCTTTGAGTTCAAGACCTATACAATTAGGTTGTAACTTTTCCTCAACCTCATGCCTATGAGCACAGCTGGTGTCAGAGACTTCAGTTACTTTACTGCTGTAGTTTTTATATGCTTTGTAAATTTGTGGCTTTTGGCCTGTCCTGTCTTGGAAGTCCTGCTAGGTGATTAGTTGAGCTGGTGGACAGGCAGTATTTTTTGTTTGTTTAACCTGCTAATCCAGATTTCTGTAGAGCTAAGGTATTAAATGCTTTGTGCATCCTAGGAGTTGCTTGTCGGGTATGTTTTCAGGTTGGTGCTGTGCTTCAGTTGTTGAGGTTATAAATCCCCAGGTGGCTTAGTTTCCTGTGTCACCATGATTGAACTATGGATACACATACCCTACAATCAGTCTGCAACAGATAAATAAGCATTAACTGTGCCCTTATTGCTCCTACCCTGCCACAGTTCTTCAAGCCCACTCAGTAGGGGAGAGAGTAGTTTAACGTCCTGTTCTCAATATGATGTTTGACTTTTTCCTAATCAGCTTTTGAAACTTTTTTTTTTACTTTGAGAGGATTAATACTTTTTTTAAGTGTGTGATCCTAAGTGATTCACTGGAGAGTCAGTGACTTGAATACTTAGAACAGTTAAGTTGTGAATGCCTCCGTTACACCAAGTCTATGAACAATTTGGCCCTTGTGCTGTGGTAGTTATCAAGCTGTTCAAGATGCAATATGTTTACTTGGAACTTTTTTTATTTATTTATGCTTTAATATTTTTAACAGATATTTTGTCTCCTCTTTTTGGAACTCTCATATCTTCTGCCCAGGTGAGTTTCCTGTTTGCCAAACTTATTTCACTTTATTAACCTTAAACTTGATAATCCATGCTTGTGCCACATAGCTGATGTTAGCAGGGGACCTTGTTAAAATACAGAGGGAATTCTAAATGTTTTGAACTGTTCAACAATTTATTGAAATCTAAAAATCATCCTACATTCTGCTGTAGAATTCAGGCAATGTGCAACTGAAAAGTGTGTATTTATATTTATATAAATGATATTTTTTTAAAGAAAAACCGCCTTGCAAGCTAGGAATGATATCTTTGTTATTGCCTAGAAGCTTTTGCTATCATTCATGGTATAAACATGTGGCAAAGAGATGATCCTTGAACCTAAGCTTTTACATTATGTGCATGTGATTCTTCTTCTTTTCTGGCTGGTAAATTTTATGAGCACTAATGCACACTTTTAAGAAACTTAAGTTCATTCTTGAGTTGTTAAGAGAAATGAAAGAAAGGATGTGAAAGTCAAAAATACACCTGTTTTTAGAATATGCTGTATATGATGTAAGCAGTAATGTGTGATGACTTTACATAGGAAGCTTTTTTGCTGTAGTTCATTGATCTAGCAATTTTTTTTGCTTTTTAATGAGTGTGTTTTCTTTTTCTTATATGCAAGTTTAACTACTGTATTGATGTGGGATGGCTTGTAAGACAGTACCCACAGGAATTCAGGTATGTTTATTTTACAAAGGTGAAATGATGTGATTTCCAGATAATTTCTGTTCACACGAGGTCCTGTTATAAGTGAATGATAATCACTTGTTTGCAGTTGCAGATGATTGTTACTAATTGGATATGCATAGACTCTTAGTTTTCTTTCTACTCTTATTCCACAGTTGTAGTTCTCTGATTTCTTGACTCTTTTCAAGACTATTAAATGGTCAGAGTTCAGGATGGCTGGTTTCTGATTTTTATTAGTTAACACTGAGGAGGTCCCATTATG
This sequence comes from Dryoscopus gambensis, assembly GCA_013389985.1. Lineage (NCBI taxonomy): Eukaryota > Metazoa > Chordata > Aves > Passeriformes > Malaconotidae > Dryoscopus > Dryoscopus gambensis. The sequence continues at coordinate 165,637 of WEIT01010402.1, read as the reverse complement.
GGCCACAATGATAGGGCAGTAGATGACCTGTAAATATGGAACAAGAAGCTTTTTGCCATACCATTTACTGAGTCAAGAGCCAGATAGTGCAAGAGAAAGGAGAGAATGTAGGAAGGGCACAAGAAAGCTGTATGAAAAGGATCAGGATGAGTTCATGGATAGGATATAGTAAGTTGAGGAGTATTGTCATAAAAGCAGTTCTTGCTTGCTTGAAATTCCTTTCTGATAATTGCAAACTCCTGCAGGTGAAGCGAGCATATAATGTGCTGCCTGTTTATTTTTTTTCATTTTACTGGAAGTGCAGTAGAACCAGAGTTCACAGAGTGGATAAGGCTGGAAGAGACCACTTTGGGTTGAACAGCACACTATTGCTTGTGGGATCCTCCACTGCATATGTCAGAAAGCTGTCATTAATGCTCTCGAGGAACTTCCTGGACTGTTCATGCTTTGCTGTATTGCTTCTCCAGCACATCAGGGTAGCTAGTCCCCCACAAGAACCAGGACCTGTGGTTCTGAGGTTGCTTGTACTGCTGCCTGTAGAAGGCCTCATGCACTTAGTCCTCCTGATCAGATGGCCTGCAGCAAATACCCACAACAGTGTCACCCTTACTTGTCTGCTGTTTTATCCTAACTTATAATGTCTTGATTGATATGTTCCAAGTGTTGCCTCATGTAGAGGGCAACTCCACTACTGCACCTTCCTGTCTTTCCTAAACAGCATATAGCCCTTCATGACAATATTCCAGTTGTGTGAGCTATCCCACCATGTCTGTGTTATTGTAATGAGATCAAAGCCCTGTGATCACACACAGATCTTCAGTTCCTCCTGTTTGGTCCCTGTTCTATGGTATACAGGTGCTTTATAGAAGTGTTTGAGTGTGCCAATGTCCCAGTAAGGGTGCAAAGGGACGCCCCGTAGTCCTGTCTTGTGATTATGTCTTTAGCTGCTTGTCCTTGTTGCAGTTATCCCAATCTTCTTCCATCATTCCCTGTAACTGGCAGGAGAGAACACAACTTGTGCTCCAGATGTCCTGACCAGTTCTCCCAAGGCCCTGAGGTCCCTCTTGCTTGTCTGCAGTCTTGTTGGGACTTTGTTGGTACTCACTTGAAAAACCCATAATAATTAGTGGGCTGAGCCAGGCTGAGAATTTTCTTGGTGGTGTCTGTTACCTGTACCCTGGGGAGGCAAAAGACTTCCCTATGGATTAGATCTGGTTGGCAGGACCAGAAGTTTAGTTCTAGGAAGTGAACACCAAATTACTGCCAGAGTAGACCTAGCCCTCTCCTTTTGCCTATCAATCTTCCTGTCTTCTCTGTAGGATAATAATTACTAAATTGTCATAGCTCTACATTGTGTATATTGGTGCTTTTGAGAGCTTACATTTGTCTGTTTCCAGCCATAGGGACAAGTTTCTTCGATGATCTTGTATTAGGAGTTTCTATTTTGGTGTCTGCTTTACAACACACTTCCTGTTTTCCTTTTTTTTTTCCCGTTAAAATTTTCCAGTGTCTTTTCTTTAGAGGTTCTATTGTAGTTACTGCTATTTAGAGTTAGTTAATAAGGTGTATTGATTTCAGTGCCATCTTTCTGCTGGGCTATCAGATTTAGGGGCCAGATGTCATAGCTTCGTGAAGGAATGGTTTAGACTGCTTCCTGATTCACTTGATGTTTTAATGGTAATCTCCTTTTGTTTAAGGAAGAAGCCATTGCTGATAGTTCATGGTGAGAAGAGAGAATCCAAAGCTGAGCTAATGGCACAAGCACGGCCTTATGAGAATATTAGCTTTTGTCAGGTAATTAACATTTGTATCATCCTTTGGTTGAAGGTGAGCCATCTGTTACACTCAATGTCTTGGTACTGATAAAAAGACACACCTTATGTGGGAAGTTTTTTGTTATACTTTGAAGAAAATCCGTGCCAGGACCATAGGAACATGGTAACAATGATCCTGGTTGGATGTGATTATGGCAGGCTTCACCCACAAAAGTTTGTACAGAACAGCTGCACACAAAAAGGTCACAGGGTTCCTGGAAGAGCTGCTCACCTTCTCCACCAACATGTTACGCTCAAGTTCTTACAGTGGCTGAAAAGGAAGCATTATTTTTGTGTAAAGCACAGAACCTAGTCCTAGTATCATTACAATCTTAAATCTTGTCAAAGAATTATTATTTTCCAAATATGTTTTACACAAGAAAATGCTGATACAAATAATCTCAGTAGTACTGTTAAAATTGCTGTGAGCAGACTTCCTGGCACATGCCATTTTATCTCTCATGTTATGTTCATTGTTTTGCTGTCCCCAAGTCATGAAGTCATTGGCTTCATCCTGGGGGATGGCAGCTTGCCAGTGTACCAAGAATTTGCCAGGTGAAGTATATTAATGATCATGGGGTCTTTGTGCTCTTTGTTAGGAGGAGATTGATCTTGGAATTTTGTTCTCTCTGAAGCAGTCTAGTAATCCTGAGTTTCCTGTTGAATTGGTGGACCTAGTACTGCAGGTGTGGCCTCACTGGTGTTCAGCAGTGGGGAAGGATCACCTCCCTTGACCTGCTGGCAACACTCCTTCTAAGGCGCGCCAGGACCCTGTTAGTCATCTTTCATGCAAGGGCACATTGCTGGCTTCTGTGCAGCTTGGTGTCCAGCAGGAGCCTTGAGTTATTTTCTGCTGACTGTTTCTGAAAATGCTGCTAGTAAGAGAGGCACAAATTCTGGAACAGTACCAGCAAGAGTTGCATTACCATTTAAAGTCTAGCTTGTAGAAAGTGGAGAGTGCATTAGAAGTATTGAGAAGGAAGGTAATGTATTTTGTGGTCTGTCCACTAGAGAGCAGTGAAATGAAACAAAATTAAGAAGCGATGCACAATAGCAATTTTTAATGATCAACTTTTGAATTTTGTAGGCTAAACTGGATATTGCATTTGGAACTCACCATACGTAAGTGACAACTCACCATACGTAACACTATGAAGCAGAAAGGTCTGCAGCAAAACTGGGTTTCTTAGAAATTGTTGAGTCTTAAAGTTTCCATAAACATCTTATATTTAGAGATGACAGGATTGTTCTAGTTTAATGAGGCAAATTAGCTATTGAGTAGATATGACATGTGCAAGTTGAAGTTGAACTGGTCTAAGACAGGGGGACTGCAGGTCCTGGCTGTTGACTTGTGCCTTAATACCAAAACTGTAATGCAGACTTGATCAGTCATACGCAGGGCAGACACAACACTGATTTACTGATCGTGTTTTTCACTTCCTGTGGAGGATCTGAAAATTAGCAAATTTGGGGGTCTTCTCAAAGAAAAAACTTGAATTGGATGTTATAGAAGTGTCACAAAGTGAATTTTGTAGATAGAAAGCTACAGATAAAAACAGGTTTAATCTTCTGTTTTAGCAAAGATATTTTGGGTTCAGTTTGGGTTTCAGATCTCATCCTTTGGGATCACATGGATATGCTGTCTTTACACAGCTAATGAAAACTTTGATATGAAAATCTGAGCAGTTTTGTTACAACAAATACAGATATGTATGTTTATCTCAGTTACTAGTTTTAAAATTCCTTTGTGCTGTAGGTTGAGTTAAGAGTTATGAATAAATAGCTTTTTTGCCATCTCAATGATTAGCTACATACATACCTTCTTTTAAAGTGAAAGTCAGTTTAAGAGGAAGTGACTAGGTTTTAATAAATTCAGCTATAAGTAAAGGCCTTTCAGTGTTCCTTAATGCTTTTTCTGACTATCTGCAAAGAGAAAAGTTTATCTGAAGAACTGTGCGAATATAAGAAGTGTTCTGCAAACATTCATTTTGCTGTGGGTAATTAGTTGCATGAGATGTTAAGCTGTACTCTGGAATAAAATAATGGGGATAGTCTAATGACTGCCATGTGAGCTTGGCATGCACATGAATTGAAGTATAAGTGTTTTCATGGTGCAGAACAGACTTTTGAAAATAATTACCTTGGGGCTTTTTAATGAACTGCTAATTTATCTCCTACTCTCATTGTACTTGAAATAGATGAAGAGTTATATATCTTTTTTTAAAGGAAAATGATGTTGTTGTTATATGAAGAAGGTCTTCGTGTTGTGATACATACATCCAATCTTATTGCTGAAGATTGGCACCAGAAAACTCAGGGGTAAGTGACAATCTAGCAGGTGTATGTTTAATACTTTCCACAGGTGTCTGCTACTGCTGGAGATGGGATATTACGTCAGGTGATCTAGCGTTGCAAGCCTTATGCTCCTAAGATAGAGCTATTCTAACAAAAATAAAAAGATTTTGACTTAGAATGCTGGTAGCTAAGTTTGATCTCTACTTGCTTTCTCCTGTAAACAAAACTGTGTTCCCAGTTGGCTGATAGCTTAGAATCAGTCTGATATAAAATTTTATTATGCTGTGCTGTCTCTTTATGAAAAAACTTCTTAGCTATAAAGTACCATTTATATAGATCTGAAGCAGCTATTTTAAAATTATCTTAATACTGCAAGAATAATGTGGATGTGCAAATGTTCTAATTTTGTTGTAACTGTATATGGAATGTAGTCTGATAAATGTTGGGCACTATTGGTTCCGTAATACAGTAGATGACCTAGTATTTGCCCAGTATCCTTTCCTGGGAAGGAATTTTTTCCTGTTTTGTTTTCTTGGAAGAAGTTTTTAAACTTAATGACCAGCTTGGGACATAGTTTTGTTGGGAGCACAAAAAACAGGATTAAGTGGCAAGTTAATATAAAGGTCCTCAACCTCTTCAGGTTTTTTGCACTTTTTATGGGAGCAATTTTTTAGCTAGATGACCACAATAAATCAGGGTATAAAATTTCTTTAAACTAATGGAAAGTTGCTTTTCAGAAGTTACTGTCCCTTTGACATCCATTTTGCTGCCATTAAATATGGCAGAGTTTTGAGACTTTGCTTGTCTGAGACAAGCTCTTTGGGTGGCAAAAATAGCCCCTGTTTTTTTTTTTTTTTTTTTTTGCCTTTAAATCTTATGGGTGGCTTTAGTATCTTACGCCAGTTAGCTTTTCAGAAAGCTAAGGCAGCGTGAAAATACCTATTGGGATACCTAACAAGTTCCCCTACTTGTCAAATACGAGAAATATTTTTCTTTTTTAGCTTTTGCATACTGCGGTGTAATGCAGTATCACAGTATGGTGGTTCTGAATTTCAAAGGACAGTATCAACACATTGTAAAGTTGATAATGCAAAATCTTTGGTTCCTGTGGCTACAATAATGTGTGACTGGAAAGAAATGCTTAATGTTTTCCCTGCATAGTGCCCATTCCTTTTTGCTCTGATGGATGTTCTTGAGAGGTAGCATATCATTGTGGGCTACTCTTCAAACTATATAAACCTTTCAGATGCTTTAATTGGTGGTTTTCTGTGCAGTTGCACAAACCAGTAGTTTAGCAGAACACATTGCAGTATTCTATTCCTGTAGAAAATGTTGATGAAAGGACTAATGGTTGATAAGCCTGAGCCTGACCAGTTTAACAGTGTTGAAAGCTGTAAATGTATGTGTGGATAAATGATGAGAATGTTATTTTCATTTGAAAGTGTTAGTTTTATGATTTCAAGTATGAGCTGATTCTGTAGATGTAAAGACAAGACATCTATAGTATCACAATGACCTTCAGATGTGCTTTACTCACATACTAAACCCATGTGTTATTAATGTGTGATGTCCTGGTTTATATGGCTGATTTTTTTTCTTCTTTTAAGAATATGGCTAAGCCCTTTATATCCAAAGCTACCTAAGGGAGCATCTGATTCTGCTGGTGAATCTGCAACTAATTTTAAGTCTGACTTAATAAGTTACTTGAAAGCTTACAGTTCTCCTGCACTCAATGAATGGATAAATCTGATTCAAGAACATGATTTATCAGAGACAAGGTATATATAATCTTTTGGGTTTTGTAACTTGTACATGTGGGTTTTTTTTTTAATTTCCTAAAAATTAAATATCTGTGGTAGGATCTGTTAGACCTTGTGCTTGTTTTGTAAGCTAATCTTGTTTCAGACTTAATTGTTTAAACATGACTAACTTTTTACAGTTTTTAAAAATTTATCATATGTAGATTGTCAGATTGACCAACTTCTAGTTCTATAAGCATGCATTTTAAAAGAAGAAAGCAAGCTACACCAGCAGTAACTTTCTAGAAGGTAGCTGTAAATTAATAACGACTTGGTTTCATTTGAGCCAATCTGGCTCAAGTATTTAATCCATTAAAATTACCTGTGGAAAAAACTGTATTGGGTTTGTCATGTAAGAGTGATCATATAAACAAAGGTTACTGGAATGGAGATTTCATTCAGAATAGGCTGCTATTCTGAATTCTATTGTAAGGCTCAGTTTAATCCACATAACTGTAGAGTTTTGCCTGTAACAGGCGTGGATTGGTTTTGGTAGGCAGTGTTGTCTAGCTGATCTTGGAATAGTCTTCTCTAATATCACATTGCTGATATTACTTCAAAATAATTTAGTATGCTTAATTTACCTCTAATAAGTACTTCCACTTAAATATGAGCATTTACTTCAGAAAGTGTAAATGTCCCTGGCAGTTTAATTGCTGTTTTATAATCTGACCAAAAATTGTTGAAAAGATGAAAATGATCATATACTGTGGTGGAAAATAGAGACTGAAATGTTGTCTAGTTTATACATAAAAAAGTGCTTTTATCTTTACATGGAGTCCTAAAAGATTGGAGAGGGTAAAAAGGGTATGTACTTTATAATGAGTGAGCTAACAGCCCGAGCTGCTGCTCTGATTGCATTATCATCAGCATGATCTTAAACAGATGAGTTGAGCCCTAGCTGATAGATGTTTATGCATGGACTAGGAAAGAGTCACTTGTTAGGATAAGGATCGGTTCCTTGCCGTTTGACGTACTGTAGGGGATGTTCAGTCATATATAAAGTTAACCATGACATGCATGCAGTAGGGAACAGCTTCTTAAAGCATCTGTTTGTTTTGACTTTGGGCAGGTCTCTTCCCTGCTTTCAGGGCAAAGTCAAATAGGGTACTAAAACCCATTATTAGGAGGACTATTGAAAAAGCTGTACTTTGCATCTGAACTATTAGGTGCCCAAATGAAAACTCATACCTGAATTGGCTGATTTGGATGTAGCAGTAGATTGGCTTTACTCAAAATTACGTGCCCAGTTATGTGCCAGACGAGCTATTTGTGTGTATTGCTAACATCATCTATCTTCTGCATTTTTGTATGCTGAAAAAGATGTAGTTCCTGTCTCTGCTGTAGAACAGCCTGGTGGTGCATGACAGCCATATAGGATGTTGATAATAAATTACATAGCTGAAAATCTACTCTTCATAGTATTGTAAATCCCATGAGAGAGATTAAATATTTCTGGCTGCACTTGCATGTTCAATCTTGCTGCTAAGTTTTACTTAAATGCCTTGCTACTTTACAAACCAAAGCACTCCAGATCTACAAAAATGTGTTGTTTTTTTCTTGTTTTAGAGTGTATCTGCTTGGTTCTACCCCTGGACGATATCAAGGCAGTGATAAAGAAAAGTGGGGTCATCTTAGGCTCAGAAAGGTACCAAAACTGTAATCTTTTCTGTTAATATCCTTTAAAATGTAAATAGAATTTTGGAGATCATTCTTCATTGCTTCCAATTTTTCCAGCTGTCATCAGTCTTTTAATACATTGTTACAGTTAAAGTTAGCAATAAAATATGTAAGCTTGCAACTTAGAACTTAATCTGTCTACTGATGAAAAAAACAATAAAAATGGTTTTTTAAGTACATTAGCAACAAAAGGAGGCTAACGCAAATCTCCATCATTTATTGGATGCAGAGGGAGACATAGTGACAAGGCATGAGGCAAAGGCTGAGGTGCTTGATGCCTTCTTTGCCTGTCTTTAATAGCAGGACCTGTTCTCCAAGCTGGAAGACAGGGATAGGGAACAGAATGAAACTCCCAAAACCCAAGGAGAACTGGTCAGTGACCTGCTGCAGCCCTGAAGTGTACACAAGTCCATGGGACCAAATGGGATCCACTGAGGGAGCTGGCAAAAGTGCTCATTGAGCCACTTTCCATCATTTATCAGCAGTTCTGGCTAACTGGGGTTGACTGGAGGTTGGCAAATCTGACACCCATTTATGAGAAGGGTCAAAGGAAGATCCAGGGAGCTACATGCCTGTAAGTCTGACCTTGGTGCCAGGGAAGGTTATGAAGCAGATAATCTCAAATGTACAGAATTACCGGGTCATTAGGCCTAGTCAGCATGAGTATGAAAGGCAGGTCCTGTTTGGCTAACCTCATCGCCTTCTGTGACAGCCTGGTGGGTGAGGGAAAGGCTGTGGATGTTGTCTACCTGAACTGTAGTAAACCGTGGACATGGTTTCATACAGAATTCTCCTGGAAAAACTGGCTGCTTCTGGCCTGGATGGGTGCGCTCACTGATGGGTAGAAAATGGGCTGGACAGGTGATCTCAGAGAGTGGTGGTTAAAATGGAGTTCCATCCTCCTGGCAGACAGTCACAAGTTGTGTTCCCCAGGGCTCCTTATTGAGCCCACTGAGCTGGGGGGGAGTGTTGATCTGCTCGGGGGTAGGAGGGCTCTACAGAGGGATCTGGACAGGCTGGATCAATGAGTGGAAACCAACTGTATGAGGTTCAACAAGACCATGTGCCAGGTGCTGCATTTGAGTCATGGCAGCCCTCTACAGCACTACAGGCTGGGGGCAGGGTGGCTGGAAAGCTGCCCAGTAGGAAAGGACCTGGGGCTGCTGGATGACAACAGCTGGACATGAGCCAGCGTGTGCCCAAGTGGCCTCTAAGAAGGCCAGTGGCATCCTGGCATTCTGTGTCAGCAATAGTGTGGCCAGCAGGACGAGGCCAGTGATCTTCTGCCTGTACTCAGCTCTGGTGAGGCCACACCTTGAGTGTTGTGTCCAGAAGGGCAACAGAGCTGGCAAAGGGTCTGGAGAATGGTTCTGATGAGGAGCAGCTCAGGGAGTTGCAGGTGTTCAGCCTGGAGAAAAAAGGCTCAGGAAGACCTTATTACTCTCTACAGCTACTTGAAAGGAGGTTGTAGCCAAGTGGGGATTGGTCTCTTCTCCCAAGTAACAAGTGGTAGGATAAGAGGAAATGGCCTCAAGTTGTGGCTGGGGAGGTATAGTTTGAATATTAAGAAAAATTCCTTCCGAGTCTGTCAAGCATTGGAACAGGCTCCCCAGGGAAGTGGTAGAGTCACCTTCCTTGACGATAGTTAACAGATGTGTAGATGGGGGCCTTAGGGACATGGTTTAGGGGTGAATAGGACAGTCTTATGTTAATGGTTGAACTCTATTGCCTTTAGAGGTCTTTTGTTTATTTAAGTAAGCCATAATGGTAAATCTTCAAGATTGCATATATAAGTTTTTAGGGACCCTTCTTGTTTGGTGGGTAGTTTTTTGTTTTTTGGTTTTTTCCCAGAATTTGATGAGGTATTTCATGTCATCTATTAAATGCGTCTCATAATTGGAGAACTTTTAACCTGTACCTCCTGCTGACGGGGCACTGTTTCAAATACTGTCGTGAATTTTACATGGAGTTCTAATGCTGTCTGTGGCAAACTTCTGTGACATACAGAATACTTATGTATCACATTGCTTTTCAACATTAGGTTACTCTTAGAGATATCCCTTTGCTCATTAAGAGCTTGTCCTTTCTGGTACATGTTGTCTGATGTTTTTTGCCTAGTTAGACACAGAATGAAGGAAAAACAAAACAGAAAAAGCCTGTAAGGGAGAAAGATGGTCTTGTGGCAGATGTTTCTGTGATCTAAAAGGATTTTTAGTGACAATGCAGATAGACCTGATAATGCTATATTGATGACTAAAGCCATTAGATTGTGTGTTTGCTCTAGAGTGGGGTAAAGGTGGCAACTACATACAATTTCATATCTGTCTATATCCATCTGTTTTTAATGTGGCTTTAAATTCCATTCACAGCTGAAGAATTCCTCTAAAAGGATCATTTCAGTTTTCTCTTCAATTGTTCTTTTTTCCCCCTTCATTGCAGGCTTCTATTGTAGCTGGGTGTCATGGCTTTAGGATACAAGAAGGATTTTATGGCCAACAACCACCAAATATAAAAAATATTTAGTTGTTTAATTTATTGTGACTTCTGAAGCTAATGTTTCATATTTTTAGAGCTGCTAGCATTCTTTTCACCCATTATTTAATGGTTGGCTTTGGTGCTTTTGGATAAAACTTAATATTTAATCTTCTCTTGAAGTGAATTTATTTGGAAAGCCTGAATTTTGTTTTTAATTGCAAAGTTAAATATGTAGTATGAATGTTGATCTCTTTCATTATCAGAAGTGAATTATAGAGGATTTATTATATCAAAAGTGATATCAAACTAATTAAGGTATTCCTTGCCTGTTGAAGTCTAACAGTGTTTTAATTCCCCTCATTAGCTTTTGAAGGAGCATGCTTTGTCAATACCAGCACAGGAATCCTGGCCTCTTGTTGGACAGTTCTCAAGCATCGGTTCAGTGGGAGCTGATGGGTCCAAATGGCTGTGCTCTGAGTTCCAGGAAAGCCTGGTGGCTGCAGGCAGCAACGTGACAACTTTCCGTAAATGTGATGTCCCAATTCATTTGGTATGTCTTGTAGATGGTAGCGACCTTTATTTAGCACTTATTCATTTATTTTGGAAATCTTTAGTCATTGGTTTGCTTTTAACTTTTGGAAGACAGGAATGGAGTTTTCATCATGAAATCATATATATGCCACTTAGTGATGTTTAGTTGTGTATGATTTGTTCTAAAAATGTCCCATAATTTCCATCTTCATGACACTAGATTATGTATCATCTCATCAAAATTTGTCTTCTCATTCTATAGCTTGTCTTCCATCGGGTTTTATAGATGCAGCTGTTTTTTTACTAAGATGTAACTGAATCCTTAGTTGTTAATACCTTTGGTTATTACCACAAGGTGAGGAGCAGAAAAGTTTGTGGCAGGAGCTTATTAAATCAAGGAAGAATGATGGTCAAACTATGCCTTTACCATGTGCTAATTGCCCCTGTATACTCATATCTCGTATTTGAGGTGTGAGACTAAAATCTCATAAAATAAGGTTAAGAACTAGCTTTGGCTACTTGGAAGTTTTACTTGAGACTTTCTAGCTAATTTTAGTTAGCTCTGTAAGAGTGGTAAAAATATTAGACTTTCTTTATTACTGGCACAAATGTACTTGTAAGCTGCAGTGTAATTTTATTAACTTTGAAAAATGAAACTTTTAATATTTATTTTTTCTCAAGTTTTCTTTAAGGCGTTTGTTTGAAAACTGACAGCTTGTCTATTTAGAGCAGTGTTACTAAAGTTACTTTTTGTTCTACCTCCATGAAGGTTTATCCTACTGTGAACAATGTGAGGCAAAGTCTAGAAGGCTATCCTGGTAAGCAGATGAATTCCCTTTTATTTGCTTTTTGTGGTCATAATGTCCTGCAAAATCACTTTAGTGGTTGATGTTCATTTAACATGAAGTTCTCGTCTTGCTAAGAATGTGATAGAATGGGTGCCAGTAGAATCTTATTACTTTTGCTGGAGCTCTGACTCTTCTGTCCTACTGTGATTGAATTGAGGGAGCTTTGTGGGGATTGGTATGTAACATTTGTCTGTCCTAGCCATGTTCATATGTCACTGTATAGGAAAACAATAGCTCTTGCCCACTGCTCTTACTCCAGTCATTTCATTTTGGCAGAAAATTCAGGTTTGAATGTGCCAAGTTCTCCTTCTGTTTTGATTGCAATGTCATTCTGCACATCAGATACAATGGAGGCTAAGGTGCTATTGGTCTTTTTTTTTAGTATTGTAATATACAACTGTTCTGTTCAGTATTCACATTTTTATTTTCGTGAAGTCATTATATTTGTAAAAGCATAGCCCCAGCCAGCCTGAAACAGGAACTGGTACTATAGTATTCTGATACAGGGAAGCTTCTGTTACTCAGAAGCAACTCTTCAAAATGTGAAGGCAATTGGAAGAGATACATGAGGACTGAAAGAAGAGAATTCTTTCCTGTCTTTAGGAAGGGTAGGAAGGAGGATCTGGGGACCATAGGCCTGCCAGCCTCACTTTGATCCCTGGGAAGGTGATGGAACAAGGAATCCTGGAAACCATTTTCAAATATATGATGGACAAAGGTGACTCAGAGTAGTCAGCATAGATTTTTAAAGGAGAAATTACGCCTCATTAACGTGATAACCTTCTACAATAAGTGGCTTGATGCATGAGGAGTGTCCCTAGATGTTGTTTAGCTTAACTTTGTCTTTCAACTCTGTCTTCTCTAACATCATTACAATGATGTGATAAAGTACAAGCTGGATGAGTGGAAAGTGGAGCAGATTGTGAACTGGCTGAGCTGCCAGGCCCCAGAGGCTGTGAGGATTGGCACAAAGGCCTGCAGGAGGTCAGCCACTAGTGGTGGCATGTGCCAAGCACTGGTACTGGGGTTGTGCATTAATGTCCTCCTCAGTGACCTGGGTGGTGGGGCAGAGTACACCTGTAGGGAGTTTCCAAATAATGCAAACTGGGGAGGACTGGTTGGTGTATTGGATGATTATGCAGCCAGTCAGAGGGACTGTGCAGGCTGGAGAAATGGGCAGACAGCAACCTTGTGCAGTGCAACAGAGGGCAGTGCAAAGTACTGTGCTGGGGCAAGAGGCAACCCCAGGCATGAGCGCACACTGGGGATTAACCAGGGGTGAATCGCTTTGCAGAAAGAGGCCAGGGAGTGCTGATGGTCACTAAGCTGAAGATGAACCAGCAATGCACCCTTGTAGCAAGCAGGCCAGCAGAATCCTGGGCTGTGTTAGGAAGTACATTGCCAGGAAGTGACCTATCCTCTCTATTTAGCTCTGCTAAGACCGCTTCTGGAGTGCTGTGTCCAGTTACTGACTTAGCAGTACAATATAGATGTGAATATACTGAACCAAGTACTGCAAAAAGCCACAAAGATGAATAAAGGATTGGAGCATCTGCCATACTAGAAGAGGCTGAGACAGCTGGATAATTCTTGGAACTTGGAGAAGAATGCTTTCCTGGGAAATCTCACCAGTGTGTATAAGTGTAAATTATAGGAAGAGGCAAAGTAAAGGCAGGTACTTTACGTGGTGACCAGGGAAAGAGCAAAGGGCAGTGGATGTACACGGGAATTTCTTGTATCTCAATTTATCTTTATAGCAAAATTGTTTTCTGATGTTTAAATGGAATAGGTTGCTCATAGAGGCTGTAGAGTCTCTGTTTTTGAACATACTCAAAACCTGGCAGGACACTGTACTGAACAGTGTTGTACTGTGTGCTCTGTTCAGCCCTGCTTTGAGCACAGAGTTATTCTCTCCAGAGGGTGCTTTCAACTTCAGTGATTCCTTGGCTTTGCTGAATCATTAAAAGTGTTCCTGTTCCAAGCTGGATACCTATGCTGCTATGCAGGAGAGTAGCTTTTGAATTCTAACTCTGGTGGGTTTTGAACGTGGAGCTAGCATGAATGTTTTCAGCAGTCTTTGCCTTTCCTCTGATTAGTGTTTGGACATATGTAGAAATTGCAGCCAGAGCATTTATAGGTATCTGTGGTTCCCAGAATTAAGTTAGTGTGTCTTTAAATAGTTCTGGTTATCTGACTTCTTACTGTAATTTCTTTCATATTGTGAAATAACTTGGTGAATTACACAACTGTGTTTGTGCAAATGAACAGCAGTTAGTGCATTCCTGAGAGTAGCAAAGCTTTTGAAATGAGTTCTTATGGTGTCTTCTAGGACAGGTTGAATACAGTAGGCTTTGCATCGTGCTTTTACTACACAACACTAATATAATTCAGTATGCCTGGCTGATTCTTCTTTGTTAAATCCACTTCAAGAAATCACAAGGTGCATTAGCCAAAGGCCAAATCAATACAAATATAATTTCATCGTAGAAGTACTTGCTTTTTAAAATAACATTGCTTGGGGTTTGGTAGGTTTGTTCTTAGTCCTGAAACTTGCTTGTTTTATTTCGTCTTTATAGTTTGTACAGGTAATGATTCCAATCTGTTGATATCAAGGAATATCATATAAAAAAACTACCCATAATTCTCCCTGTATAGTTCCTCTTTTTCCTAGTGTAAATATGCCGCGTAGTGTTTAGGAACTAGCTAAATTGTAAGACTGGAAAAAACCCCAGCAAATATATACCGTTTTATACTGCTGAGCATTTAATAATTTCCTGAAACTAACTCAATGAGGGTAGGATGCATAGCTTATGCCCCAAGATGCTTGCTGCTTTTAGAATGTCTTTCAAAAAATAAATGTACATGTTCTATTTTTTCCTTAAGCTGGTGGCTCACTTCCGTACAGTATACAGACAGCACAGAAACAGCTGTGGTTGCATTCCTATTTTCAGTAAGTAGAACTCAGTTCTTTGGGGTTTTTTTCAGACTGTATGTTACAGTAATTTTTACTGTAACTTTCCTTACTGTAAAGTTACAGTGCTATAATGTTTGAGTGTTAACAGCAAATAAGTGAAAGCGGTTACAAGGATGATGTTCTTAAACTCCTTAAAATAAGGGCCTTTAGTTTCTTATCTACTGGGTCTTATGTCCAACAGTAGAAAACATGCTGTTTACCTATAAAAATTATATGGGATAATGTTGCTACTGGATTTAGGTTTCTGTAAATTTTTATTTAAGGTTTCCTTTTCTGAACTGGAATAATGGTACTCCTTTTTTTTTTAACTTAGAGTTGTATTTCACTTTCCCTACTTGTGCCTCTTTATTAATAGGATTTCAACTGAGCCACAACAGGATTAGGAAGGCTTTTTTTGGTGGTTGCTTTATATTTTTCTTCTCAGTGCAGCAGTCCTGCTGCAAAAATTGTCAGTCCCTTATGGCAATATCTTTTGTTAAAGATGCCTCACATTTTCTATTAAGAACTTCTATTTCCATGTGCTATTAGTTGTGCCAAAGTCTAAGAGTCTGACACATGCCATGCCAAATGTCTCCCTCAAGCTGAATCTTTAAAAACTTAGATGCGTTTGGAGAACAATGGGAAAAGTTGTTTTGCAGAGATCAAAAAAAAAGTGTAAAACTTGTAACCTCTTACAAAACCACAACTTCCCATTCCTTTCATCAGAAGCTTTTAACTCTTCCAGGTGGAAGTTGCTCTGGTAAGAATATTTACTAAGTAAGATTGTGTTCAGTTGGGTATATATTCAGGGGACTGAAATAGAATTGCTAGTTGCAGAGACCATCTCCATTTTGGAATGAAGGTGATTGCTGTTGTGAGCCTTGCTGGTCAATGTCTAAGGAATGGAACTCGGGCAGAAAGCATGTGAGACCTTGTCTCCTGCCTTTAAACTGTGTCCTCTGAACCTATTCAGCAAAGGAAGAAAGCTGCAATCAACTTGAAGCTTTCAAGATTGTTCAGTCATTATTCAAAAAGCAAGAAAATCATAAATCTGGGGGTGCTTGTGCAGTTTTAATTCAGTTTCTGTAGTCACATAGCTCATGAGAATCTTACTAGAAAAAAGATGTAACCTTTTTTCAGTTAGTCTCTTACTTAGTACACAGAATGTTACTTAATAATGATACAATTCATTGATTTATTCCTTTTCAATGAGAAAATGCCCACATACCTGTCTCACTGAGCATACAGGGTCCTGCTCTGGCAGCAAAAGGGCTGTTTCAAGTTCATCTGTCAAATTGGCTGTAGATGGCAGTGGCCCTGCATAATTGCTGTGTAGTGACTACCTACCTAAGGTGCAGGTCCTTGCGCTGCAATAATGCAGGGCAGTAGCCCTTGAGGAAAGCCTGCATGCAAACTCTTACCTTGGGGCAGGAGACAGACAGCAGCTTCTTACCATAGAACCTGGGACTCACAGAACACAGCAGGTTTCAATAGATTTAAATACAAGATGAGCTGTTTTAAAGACTTGCTATAATGCAAATCTTTGGGCAGTGGAGGGATTAGAAGAATTTAGAAAATTCCTCTTCATACTGGAAAATAGTATGAAACCAGAAGGAAACTAGGGATTCTACCAGAGCTGAAAGGGAAAAAAACCCTGCAAACCTTATATGTTTACAGTAAAGGAAAAGGAATAACTCCTTTTTGCAAGTGGGAAGGGATTAATGGAGTTGAAAAATGGTGTCCTGTAGCCTCTCACTTGAAGAGGCAGGATGTCTGCCCCAGGCATGTAATTTTTGTAACATCTGTGGGCTGTTTTTCTCTCTTATGCCAGTTGAGTGTATTTAACCTATAATGCAACTCTGAGCTGTAATTTCTCAAAATAATAATGTGACTAAATGTAATATTGATTTTACTTTTCTGACTGTAACAAATGATTACTAGACTGCTATGTTACATTAGCTACTGTGTAAACAGTGTAATTTGCAGAGTTTTCTCTCTGGTATTATTGCTTTTTTTTTCCTTCCAGTATTACTAATTGATGAGGACAGATTTGCAATACTTAATAATTTTTGTTAATTGTTGCTTTTGAAACATTTGATCAGCTTCCATACTAGATAAAATATTGTATTTGAACAAGAAGTGCTTTTTAATGGCATGCATACATACCTTCAGTTATGTACATATATTTACTGCTTGTTTACAGTTTAATTCTGTAACACTGATGCTGAATTAATCCAGCAACGGCTTGTTATTTTAAACTAGTTTTTTTAGATACGCATAGAATGACCTCTATTCTCTTAAGCCCTCAAATTTCTCAGTGGCTTAGGGGCACAGAAAAGGGAAGAGGAAGAGTAGCAGCAACAATCTTCCAGTTGCTCCCTGCCTCTATGTCATGAATAATAAATTGCTATAAACTTGGGGAATTCTGTGAGGTTTAGCTTGGTGCCAAATTCAGTTGCTTAAAGTCATAACCTTTAATAGTCTTCAAAGAAGATATATTGGCCAGAAGTTTAGACTTAGTTTCTTGAGTGCTATCTGGAATGGAGGAATGGAAAAAACTTGTTAGGAGAACCTGACACAGTGAGGAGAACCACTCTGGGTTGCTTGTACAGAAAAAAACACCCTGCTCTTCTGACTACTAGTAGAATTGAAATTTGGGACTAACAGTTCAGTTAAATGGGGTATTTTAAGATCTTCTCTAGGAGAAATAAATATTGAGTGTGACAAGTATAAGTAGTGTTACTGAAATCATGGCATTGTAGTATGAAGAGTATTTTTTAGACCTCAAAATAAAACTATATATGAAAATAATTCCTTTTGTTTTTCTAGCAAATGGTCAGCAGAAGTCACGGGTCGAACTCATGCTATACCTCACATTAAGACATACATGAGACTCTCTCCTGACTTCCAGAAGATTGCATGGTTCTTAGTAACAAGGTAAAAATCTAACCAATACAGCTCTCACTTAAGAACTTTATATATGTGAGTTTTTTGTCCGCTGCAGTAACAGGTGACTTACTGCCATAACCCTCATAATACTTCAATTAGTGATATGAATTTTTGTCCATGTTTAATGTTTCTCCATTGCATTGCCCCATTTGAGGCTGCAGATTGAAATGATTGTCAGGAACTGTTGGTAATCACACTAAAATCTTGTCTGAGTTGTGACTGCCAGTTTTGGGGTTCAACACCAACTAAAGTGATAAATATTTTTAAATCTTGGGTTAAGTTTTTTTAAGACATGCTGTAGTATGGTATGAATGTGCTGATTTCTACAAAATAGGCGTGGGCTAAGCCGAAGTTATCCTTGGGTTGCCCTACTGTTACAAAACACACAGATGCCTAGAATTTGGAACCTGATCTTTTGTCAGATTGAGATGTTTAGCAGTGTGCCTTGAAGTATAAGCTTTGTATTTCTGTTGTTTAGTTGTTAAAGAAGCCAAAAGAAGAAGCAAGGAATTTCTTGAAGGGAGAATGTCTTGTTGTGAATGAAAAATACAGATATGTTTCAGTTTTGCCAAAACTGATTTTATGCAACCCTATATTCTGTAGATTATGGCCTTTGTGTCCTGACTCTTGAATGTTCAGTTACTTATATTTTTTTTCTCTTTATATTTGGTCCCTTTAAATTTCATCACTTGTTGATACTGTTGCCTGCAATAGTGTTAGTGATTAAAGTGCTTTTAAAAGGTTTTAAGTTATTTAAATGTGATGTTCATGCCACCTAATCTAGAAATTCATGATTGCTTTATTTTCTTCTCATGTTTCTTCTGTTCTACCATTTGCTATTACCAAACAGCATCTAGTGTGTCCATCAATTGAAACATAATGTGTAAGTTTTGTATTGTGCTGTAGAAGTAGGTTTTGACGACATAATTGCATATATTTTTTGACTCCCAAATTCGTCTACTTCTAGCAGATACTGATGAAAGATTAACTACAGCATGGTGCTGAATAGCAAATTGAAACAAAAATACCTCTTTGATAAGTATTTGTTTTCGTAAATCAAAGAACAAAATGCCAAGAGCAAAAGATACTGTTGAACACTCTGTACTAAAATGTAAAATGCAAACCCACTCTGTACTAAATGTACTGTAACTAGTCATAATTGAGCTAGCCTTTAATCTTCTTAAGTCATCAAATTGAAGCTATTTACCAGTACCAAATTTTTCTGAAATGTGCAGAGAAGATTCAAAAGGCTGAATTTGTCTTGTAGATCTGTATGACAGAAATAGGCTTGTTTAATTATCCACGTGTTGTATGAATGCCTTTCTACATACTGTCTCTGTTGCTCCCACTGTGCTGTAAAAATAGCAATAAGGAATAACACCCAAGTCACTTTTTGTGAGAAGACTATTCTGATTGAATTTAAGTTCTCCTGCTAGAAGGGCATTGCTATAGCTATGGTATTTAAACATTTTCTGCCCTGAAGGTTGTGCCTCACTAAGATGCTTTGTTTCTCTTCACAGTGCCAATCTATCTAAAGCAGCTTGGGGAGCTCTGGAGAAAAATGGCAGCCAACTGATGATCCGTTCTTATGAACTGGGAGTTCTTTTCTTGCCTTCAGCATTTGTAAGTTCATAGTTCAAGCACAAATCCTGAGATACGATGAAAATCTGCAAATATTTATGCATACAAGTGTGGCTGAATAATCCAATCAGTAGGTTCTGTATTTTGAGATAAGAAAGTTGAAAGGAAATGGAGTTTATGTGAAGTATTCATAGAGTCTTGTTTTCCTACACAGCAGGTATGGATTTGGTATTGCTGTGACTGTTGTCCTTTTACTGACAGGCAATAATATTTTAAAATTGTAACATATACTCTAAATGTTACTGGAAATGATGATCAAATCTCTTCTTTTGTGCTTTCTAAAACTAGGCTGTGAGTGCATATTCACATTGAATTAAGGAGTACGTGTTGTAACTTGAGAAACAATTTGTAATGTTGCACCAGTTGCTGTTCTTGCTCATTCTTTGAATTGCATTTGCAGTCATGTGACTGTCTCTCAACACATCGAGTTCCCTACTGAACTACAGTTGCTGCTTTTTAGCCCTCTACAAAATCCTGTGGTAGAAAGTCCTTAATTGTACATTGTATTTAAGAAAAAAAAGCTTCCCTTCTTTTTTAGGTAGGGTTTTGTCATACTTACATCTATCACCTGATATGGGGGGAGATGCAAGTTTATGTGGCTGATTCTTCTTTCTCTCTGGTGAGCCTGACAGTACCAAAATGTTCTCAGCAGCAGTTAGTCTGTGATCACAAACCATTCAGTCTTCTTCCTGTGTGAAATTTCTTCTTTCCAAGGAAGAAATTGCAAGTTTCTCTGAAAAAGTATTTGTATGCTAAAAGTCCTTAGAAATTTTTTGCTGATGAAGAGTATTTATTTCCTAGATAATGTTCACAGATGATCACATAATGTTGCCATTTCTGCTGATTAGTAACGTAGTCCCAAATGAATATTTACTGATATTATGACATTAGAAAAATGTTTGCCTACAGTAACTGGATAATTGTAGTCTCCTGAGATCGCATATTAAGATTGATGGTTTCTGACTGCAGCTAAAGAACTCCTGTATCTTACTCTTGACATTTATAATGAGTTTGCAGAGTAGTGAGGTCTCTGATACCGTGAACCTTAGAGATGTTATTCTCCAGCATGGTTTATGTGGAAGAAAACATGTTTATCAGAGAGTGAAACGAGAAAAATCCTACAGCTTCTTATAGTAGGAAGCACTGGTTTTTATACCAATGAGCTCTAAAAAAAATAAACACCATTTATGTAAACAACTATTTAAAAACAGTATAATGAAGCATTGGGCAAACAAAATTGTGCAAAAATTTGACTTTTAACAGCAACTGACCTCAAAGGGATAAATTAATGTTCTTGGAAGTTGGCTACTCCAACTTCCAGTTGGTTATCTCCAGGTGTTGCCAAGCAAAGAATTTCTGCTACTGGTATGTTTTTACCTGGTAAAAGATGGGGTTTGTATAAACATAGCTTATCACCAAATTACGCAGTCATGTAACGTAATTTGAGTTTTCTTGTTCTAACTCTGGCTTTTCTTTGCATTATTAATTTTGGGAAACGTACTTCAAATGGGAAGAAAATCAGGAATATTTGAGTTAGTCTTTTTGCCAAGAACTACCATACCTGTTTGAGATCTTACCAATCTGCAAGCTTTTCACTTAAAAAACCCAGTGGAAACAGCCAAAACTCCTCCCACCTCCCACTACTACCCCCTCCTCCAAATCCCTGTGAGAAACATTTGGCTTGCATTCTATCCTGAATCTTGCATTCTACACAGGATTCTCTCTATCTGCTTTTTAATAAACTCCCTGGAAGGCTGAAATGGGGAGCCTTTTCTTTACTAGGCTGAACAATCCAAACTTTCTCAGCATGTCTTTGTAGGAGAGGTGCTCCAGCCCTCTGGTGATCTTTGCAGCCCTTCTGTGGGCTTGCTCTTACAGGTCCATGCTGAGGACCCCAGAGCTGGATGCAGCACTGCAGGTGAGGTCTCACCAGAGCAGAGCAGAGGGGCAGAATCCCCTCCCTCGCCCTGCTGCCCACACTGCTTTGGATGCAGCCCAGGACACAGTTGGCTTTCTGGGCTGCAAGTGCACATTGCCAGGTCACGTCTGGCTTGTACCCCCAAGTCCTCCTCCACAGGGCTGCCCTCAGTGACTTCTCTCAGTCTGTGCTAAGGTCTGGGATTGCCCTGACCCAGGCAGAGCACCTTGCTCTTATTTTGTTGAAGCTTATGAGGTTCTTGTGGGCCCGTTTCTTGAGCTTGTCCAGCTTTCTGTGGATGGCATTCTATCCTTCAGGTGTGTCAACTGCACCACCCTGCTTGGTGTCATTGACAAGCTTGCTGAGGGAGTGCGCAGTCCTGCTGTCTGTGTCATTGGTGAAGGTGCTGAAGAGCACTGGTCCCAAGACAGTGCACTGAGGGACATCACTTGTCATGACCCTCCACTTGGATACAGAACCACTGACGATGCAGCCAGTTCCTTATCTTCCTAACAGTCCACTCCTGAAAGCCATATGGCTCCAATTTGGGGAAATCATATTGAGGTAACCTTCTTTTGGCCTGGTTTTGGAATCAGAGTTTATGGAGAATACTGGTCTGTGAAGTTTTGGATGGAAAATATGAATAAACAGCTCAGATCTGGGTTAGAAAAATGTATTGTGCAGTATGAAGTAGAGCCAAGCTTCCAGATCTTTCCCCTTTTGTCACACTGGTTACTTTAAAGTAGCCATTGTTGGGGGAGTAGAAGGCTTTGTCATATCAAAGGAACATCTCAAAACTTAGTGGTCAAAAGCAGATGCTTGTGGAAAAGTATAATGGCCAGGCATTTATGTAGTAGTTTATCCCTGCGTATTTCATGACTTAGAGGCCTATTTTGTGAGCATCTCTTGTCTTCCCTTAAATGTCTGTATGCTTTTGGCAGTCACAATCTGCTCTGGCTGAGATCCACAACTTAATGATGTCACATGAAGCAGTGTTCTGAAAGTTACTCATTTCTTGCACTGAAAGATGCAATAACCATGTGATCCCTAATGATCCTTTTCATACCTGTCTTCCTGGAGACCTTTATCTGTTTCTAGATTTAAGAGTTGTTATCTGGCTCAGTTGTTCCTAGGGTGGAGATTTTTTTGATCACTTTTACTTCTTTTCTCAATTTTTTTTCCTCTGTATCATTTGGGTTGGGAGGGTGGTGAGTGGAGGGACAAAGGTTGTGCTTAAAATGCAAAGATGATCCTGGAGAAAGAGATCCAGATGTAAAACTATTGCACAGTGATGTTCTCAAGGTTCTCTTCACTGAGTCTGTTTGGCCTGCTGTATTTTTTTCATAGTGGTGTGTAACAGGTTAGTTAGCCATTGTGTGAATACAATGCTTTCTCTCTACAGCCCTCACCACTCTTGTCTTTGTGAATTATGAAAAGCTCCTATGCAGGTGGCTGTACTAAAACTTGTCAGTGTGCACAATATAATCTTATGTTTGAGTTTCAGACCTCTCAGAACACAACTTAATTGAAACTCATTTAAAACTTGCAAGAATATGTGATGGTGTGGATTTTGGAAGAGAATACTTAGCTCTTTTTCTCCCAGTTTCCTATATATTGATAATTAATTGTGAAGACTGGCAACCAGAAGAGAACAAGTCACCTGATACAGTGAAGGTGGGAGCAAAGCAGGGGGAGACACTGCAGCTGCTTTTCTTTCTTCACTGAGAAGTGCCTGCAGAGACTCTTGGTAACAAGGAGGTAGTCAGACAACTTTAATACTGATACTGGGCTTATGTACATGCACTCATCTGATATTCAAGTTGCACTACTTAGTTTACGAATTTCTTATGCATATGCCCTGCAGTTAACTCTGCATAAAAAGTGCTTCTTTGATAATTCAGTCTGCTTGTCACACTGCTTCATTGTGGTTTTAAAATGCTATGTGGCAAAGTAGTTTTAAGTGAAGGTAACAGAGAACTGGGAATAGACTAAAATTTTTAGAAACAGAAAAGTTTGTTTATAACTAAAGTTATGCAAAGTATAAACTAGATTAAGTGCTTTGAAACATAACTGAGCTTTCCTAGGCCTCAAGGAACTCACCATGCTCTAGCTACAGGAATGCTGATTTAATACTGCCATTTTCTGATCGTTCTGTTTCTTTAGGTTATTTCATGCAGTTTTATCACAAAGTTCATGATACTTACTCTGGTAGAAGTTAAGACTTAGCATCATAGAATCACAGAATTATTTAGCTGGGAAAAGACCTTTAAGATCATATAGTCCAACCACTAAAATATCCCTAGCAGTGATGGGAGTCTAACCCATGTCCCAGAAGAGACTGGAGCATTAATTCAGCATCGTGGACTACCTGGTCACACCACCCTGGTGTAGTTGCATAGCAAACACTTAATGTCACTTATCTTAAGAACTCCTCTAGTTCTGCAGTTTGTGCCTTCTATTTTCTGCTGAATACAAATTTGGAAGTGGATCGTTCCTCACTTGCTATCAGCTGACTGCCAGTTTTTGTCTTTTTAAAAAAATGCTTCCAAAATTATGCTTTGAGGTTGGGTCTTGGCCTGGTGTGCTAATACAGACTCTCAGAAATATGTTGAATGGTTGGTCTCAACATAGCAGCAGCTGTTATCATTTACAGTTTTAGTGTCTAGGGAAAAATCAGCTGATGCTGGCATTAGATCACAAGCTTCTATTGAGTAAAGAATAATGTTTATAAGAAAGATTGTCCTGTGTTTGAACTACATTTCCCTTTCCAACTCCATCTCTATTTCTCACCTCCTACATTTATGCTATCTCTTTTTCAACTTGCTCTTTCAGCTGCTGGGGGTTCCTTTCCAGAGGCTGAAATAAAGTAAATCTTTAGCAGGTAAAACATGTAATGAGAACACAGTGACCAAAAAGCATGGAGTTCTGGGATGCGTGTTCCAGTAATTAGTTTGTTTGAAAAATCTTGGAAGTGACTAACAGAAAGCCTTTAAAGTAAATAGTTCTTCCTCACAGCTTCTGTGTCTGATAAGATGCTAAGATAAATTGAGCTTGACTTGTAAAATAGTACAAAAATTTGTGGAATACTTAAAGCCTTTTAAAGGTTTGTTGAATATGGTTCTAGCCCTGTGAGCTTTTAGAAATACAAGCTCAGAGAAATATAACAGATGCTATTAAGCAGAGAACGTACCTATAATGGCCTGCCTAGTGCTATCAAATCCTACAATTGTATCTAGATAATCAGACCCAGACAACTAACAGCAGTATTTCAGATTCTGAAGTGCTGTATTTGATGGTGAATACTCACTGCAGTGAAGTACTGTTGTGTAGTTGACTGTGGGGCTGGGTGTATGAACTGAATCTGGATTAAAGAGCAGCCAGGCATTATAGGTGTGATTTTTCAGAACTGTTCTCCTTAAATTTTTGCTGTGTTCAAATAACTGAACTAGGCACCTTCAGTCATAGCTCAGCTGACAGCAAAACCAAATTTAAGTCAGTTAAGCTCTTTGACTGTAACATTAACTTCCAAGGCAATGTAGTACCACTTCTTTGGTTTGTCTAGTTTTGGATGAAATCTTTCATCCCATGTGAAATAGAGAAGGAGTGGGAAAGCTAATACAATGTAAGTAAACCAGATATAAGATTTTATATGTAGACTTCAGGATGTTAAGCCTTGCTTAAGTGTTCACAGGTGTTCATAGAACTGCCACAAGGTTTTCAAATTCCAGTGTTAAAGACACCCAGGCACATACTTTCCAAACCAAGAAACTTTGGGTTTAGATACCTGAATTTGTCACTGTGGGCTTCTTACAGAAAAAACCCCAAACTTCTGGTACTGTTGAATAAAGCTCTCTTTTGAGTAATCGTGCCCAGTGTTGAGGAAGGATTTTGCTGTGTATTCTGCTGGCCAGATGAGCATGGCCACTCTAAAGTCCTTAATTCTTTGCTGCCCAAAATACCAGGTTTTTAATTAGTTTTGCCTAAGAGTGGACTATTTTTCTCTTTACTAGCACTGGAAACAATAGTCCTGTAATTATCCAGTGGAATAATCAGTTGTTTCCTGTTAGAAGTTACTTCAGTAGGATCAAAATGCTCTAATGGTATTAGTCTTAATTCCCACTTCAGTAGGGCTAGCAATTCTTACCTTTATCTTATGTGATCTCTTTTATAGCCTGTGATCTGCTTTGCGTTTGGGGAAAAAAACCCTCAAAAACTGGAAGGCAGTATTTTAAAAGCTGTTAAACTTCCTTTTCCTATTCTTCTTCCCAGTGACTGCTTTTTCAGTGTATGATGCTAAGGCACTGATAGAACCCATATTGGCACCTAAAGTTTTATAAGTACAAAAAAAAATTCTTTCCCAATTGAGATATGTATCTATTAATATTTCAAAATGTATTGCTGTAAGCAGCAGTCCAAGAGCAAAATAAAACTGCAGGGGGAAAAATTCTGCAAGAATAGAATATGGCTGAGGAAAATTTACAAGTCAGACAAAATTATTTTAGGCAAGATCCTGCTGGTTTGTTTTTTTGGAAACAGCAATGAGAGCTGTCAACATTCAGGAAATGGTCAAAACAGACAAAGTGTGTGACTTACTTCAATTTCTGTGTGAAGACAGACACATGAGTTATTTTTAAAAGCATGTGAATCTCCTCAGAGAGCCTTGTTAAAGAATGTATTCCACAAACTAGACTCTTACTCCAGGGTGTTTTGAGGAAAACTAAATGTCTTTCCTTAGATGAATGTTTCCTGAATGGAAGATCTCCATAGGTTAAATTCTGACAGACAAATAAAACAGTTTGGGGATGAACTGGTGGAGTCAAGCAGCATTGGAGGACAGCATCAGAGTGGAAATAAGGCTCTCAGAGGAGAGGAAAATATAATTGCTGAGTACTGAGGAAGAACAAGACAGAGAAAAGCAAAGTTGTAAAACAACAGAAGGAAGCAAAATACCTGAAAAGAAAGATGCTGACATAATACTACGGCATGGAGTGTAGAAGAAATTAGGCAGAAACAAAAATATTACTAGGTTGAAGAAAAGGGTGGATAACAGGGGGAAAAACCCAGATGAAAAATGTCCTTACTTTGTATGTAGAGGCTGAGGTAGGTTGTGTTCTACACTGTGCTTTTTGATAGCAAGGGTTTCACAAATGTCCAACTCAGATGGTGCCAGGCAGCAGCTTTGTAATTTTGGTGCTGTTGATCAGGCATATGAAGTTTGTTGTAGAATAAGAACCATCTCACAATACAGCAGAGAAAACTTCTCTGCTGTTCCACATTTCTTCCATATGTGCATTTAGAAGACAAGAAGCTCACGGGATGTCTGGGCAATCAAACCTCACACGTGTCACATACATGCTGACAATGTAAAGTCACCTTGTGAGTAGTATCTAGGAATACACACCCACTCAGACACTCCCACCAACTGCAGCCTGACTACTGTGAGTTATGAAAAAAAAATCTCTCGGCACCACCACCACTTAAACAGTTCCTGTTGTTTGTGAGCTATAGAATCCCTGGCATATTTCATGTTCTTTCCACTACAAACAGAAGTATATTTATTTGGATTTTTACATGAAATTTCTACTAATCCCTGAGTGATTCAAATTATTTGGCTATACAACTTGATTGATGCATTTTGTCTAATTATGAATTTTTTTCCATCATTTTTAAACCCTTAGATGTTTATGAGCTTTTAAAAATAATCTTGCATATTTACATTGGTTTGTTTTGAACATATTACTTGTTACCTCAAGGCTAAGCTCCAGAAAACACTGTAGCCTGGTTTTAATGAAGACCTATCAAAATATCTGACTTAAACGGTATAAGAAAGGGAAGTTCAAACTGGATTTTCATTCATGCATGGACCTTGTTTGTTTTTTTTGTTTCCTCTGTTCTTTCATTTAAAAACAGTGGCTTTTGTCTAGTCCTTGAAATAATACATAGCATTTCCTACATCATAACCTGTAGTTTGCTCATACTTTGGGTCATCAGACAAAAGCAGCATCTATATTCTAAAGGAGATTCTTGAGCTGACTTGCTAGAACTGCTGTCTGGCATTCTTTGGCAGCCCTCTTTTTCTAGGTTACTATTCTTCTTGAAAATTCAAGAAAAATGTACAAGGCTCCATTTATTCCCATGCTTTGTGTGGTCATGTTGATGTTGCTATCTCCAACTTTAAATGATGACATTTGATGGTGTAAAACTTCAGTGAAGAAAGACTTGTAGTATTGTATATAGATGGGACTCTCAATTCAGACTGTGTGTGTGTTTGAATACCATGGGATTTTTTAGTGGTAATTGTGATAGTACAAGCAAGCATCCTAAAACAGTAATGCAGTGAAACTCAGACTGGTGGACCATAGAGCTTGAAGAAAGTGTAGGTTAATATTTGGACATGAGCTGGCAATGTGCACTCAAAGCCCAGAAAGCCAATTGTGTCCTGGGCTGCATCCAAAGCAGTGTGGCCAGCAGGGCAAGGGAGGGGATTGTGCCCGTCCTCTCTGGTGAGACCTCACCTGAGTGCTGCATCCAGCTCTGGGATCCTCAGCACAGGAAGGACCTGTTGGACTGAGTCCAGAGAAGAGACACAGAAATGGTCACAGAGCTAGAGCACCTCTCCTGTGAGGAAAGACAGAAAGAGCTGGGGTTGTTCAGCCTGGAGAAGAGAAGGCTCCAAGAAAATTTTATTGCAGCCTTTCAGTACCTAAAGGGGACTTGTAAGAAAGCTGGGGACAGACTTTTTAATAGAGCTGTAGGGACAGGAGAAGTGGCAATGGTTCCAACCTAGAGGAGGGTAGATTTAGACTAGATCTAAGGAAGAAATTCTTTACTGTGAGGGTAGTGAAACATTGGCACAGGTTGCCCTGAGAGGTGGTGGATGCCCCATCTGTGAGAATATTCAGGGTCAGGTTGGATGGGACTCTGAGCAACCTGCTGCTAGTGGAAGATGTCCCTGCCCAGTGCACAGGGATTGAACTAAATGACCTTTGAAGGTTCCTTCCAACCCAAACTATTACATGATTTTAGAAAGAAAAATAGTTGTCAGTAATATCTTATAAATAAATAAAAAAACTTGATAGCCTTTAAATTTCTAGTCTGTTCTCATCAAACTGTACTTGACTGACAGTAAGCTATTTGAAATCTCAGAACGAAGAGATTTTGCTTTTGTGCAACTCGCTACAGTTGGAATCCAATTTCTCTGGACAAGTGGCTAAGCAATACCATCTGCCCAAGTTACTTGAATCACTTTAAATCTCTCTGCCTTTGTACTGTATTGTATTTTTTCTTTTTATAGTCCTTAACCTTGTTTGACAGTAATGCTGTCATTCTAATGTAAGCGTAGTCTTTGAAGCTTTTGTGCAAGCAGTTTTAAATCTTCATTAAATTTTTTGTGTCTGTTGATGATGTTACCCAAGATGTCTAAAAAGCACAGATTTGAAGACTTGCTTCTACAACACAAAGTGATTTCTAGTTTAGTTCATGAAAGGTACTGAGCATCCAGTTAATGTGGTTAGGATGAAACTAAGCAGCAAAGAGAAAGCTTTTCACTTTAGTTAAATATTAAACACCAAAGGTGTTCGCCTAGTGAACATGCAAATAAATTGGTATATGTGCAAGGGCCTGAGAAGGCAGAATATATCCAGTATGGACCCACGTGCAGAGCCAAGACAATGGATGTAATAAGAAGACAAGAGCTGAAATAGTAGAAGTAAGAAAAACTGAGTTTTTAAGACATAAAGGTGCTTCAGGAAGTAGCTAATCTCAGTAAAGGAGACAAAAGGTTTTGTTCATTAAAATAACTCACTGAGAAAGCATCTATTGTAGATTGTCTTTTTCCCTAATAAGACTTTTCTTCTGTATGTTTCCCTTGTTTCATAGGAATTGGATGAAGGTTACTTTCATGTAGGAAGGAAAAAGCTTCCAGAAAGGAAAGATTCAGCAGCATATTTTCCTGTACCTTATGACCTGCCACCAGAACAGTATGGAAGCAAAGGTAAGGTGTGACTTCAGAAGAAAAGTAGGCTTGTATTCTACATAAAGCAAGCTAATTGAGTAACTCTGAGTCAGTTGAATACTGGTGTGTTCCAAAGATTTATTTTAACTTTTTTGTGGTGTGATTATATGTGATATGATATCAGTTCCACGTTCTGCTTGTGACTTCAAAGAAAGCAACTATAAGGCTTTTTATTCTAGATTTTTTCTTTATTGTTGTGTAAGTTTTGGATCAATAACTTCAATGCTACTTTTTATTCCTCTTCTGTGATTCTTATATGCATTAGGAAAATAGATATTCTTTATGGAATCAAAATGGTTTTTTGCAGAACTAATAGGGGAAGGAGTGTTGAAAAGGGAATGTTTGGAAGACAGCAGGCACAAGCTAAAAACAGTCCTCTGGAAGTAGAATGTGAAAGAAATACTATAGTGGAAATGTTAAAGAATTACTGTAAATCAGAAGAAAGAAGAGTTGCTTTTGATCCATTCTATATTTCATAGGTTATATTTCATAACACTTGAAGAGCTGTACAAAATCTCAACTGTCTCAGTTTCTGTGATTATCTCTAGAACATGCAAATTAGGAAAGTGATAAGTAATGTGGCTGTGGGGTGATGATGGGTGAAAAATATAAAAATATATTGAGGGTAATGTTGATGTGCAATCTGCAATATTTGGGAAGAGGAAAATTTTTATATTTTTGTTCTTAAAGCCAATGTCAGAAGACTGTAACTAACTTCCTTTTTGAAAAGCCTTGATCTAAGAAAGACAGCATCTAGAGCAGAGCTTGAAACAGGAACACAGATAGTTTATAGAAACTCAAATGTTTCAGTAAATCTTTGAACTAACAAATGATGTGGGGAGAAAAAACATTTAAAAGCTAGGAAGTCAACAGACTTCATCATAGCGTCTCACATAGTAAATAAAAGTGAAGGCACAGGTTGATTGCAGCTCCTCTGCAGGATCAGACTGTGAGCTTGATGCTTCTCCCTGTAGTGGAAGTCTTCACCAACATATTCTTCATGAGGTGATCTGTTGTAAACACCAATCATGAGGTTTCCTCTGTTGGCTTGACCTCTGTTTTTTCACCTGTTCACTTTCACTCACTGCTGCTTTTCACAGCTCTGTGTAGTCAATCCACTTTTTTCTGTATAGAGGAAAGCCCTCTGTCTTCCTTCCTTCTGGACAGTTTATAGCCATTGACTGTAGTGTCATGTGATTCAGGCCACCAAGTTTCAGTGATACTGATCAGATCTTTCTAGCTGTACAGTGGCTCCTAGCTCCTGTTTGCTATCCATGCTGTGTGCATTCGTGTAGAGCCACGTTAACTGGGCTGTTGACCACGTCACTCTTTTAGAGGAACAAGCCCTAATTGCTTTGCAGCATTTCACTGGTATTTGCCTGTTGGTTCCTAATGCAGCAGCAGCCCTTGGCTCTTATGTGTTGCTCAAAACTCCATCCTGTTCCACGACTAAGTCTAGACTGAAGCCTTTGCTTAAAGTTCTGGCCAGCTTGTTGGCAAAGAGCCTCATGCCCCGCTTAGGTGAATCCCTTCAGCTTCCAACAAGCCTGGCTTCTCACCAGTAGACCCGTGGTCATACAAATCCAAACCTTAAACACAGGAACATATACACTGCCAGGCATTCACGTCCTCAATATGATGTGTGTTCTGTAGCTTCTGTAACTTGGAAAGATGGTTGCTCTACTCTAAGAGCTTACTGCTTACCTAAAAGACCTCTTAAGTGGTTTCAGTTTTCCCAGAGAAAAAGTACTGGTCCAGTGTAGAAATGATAATGCAAACTGTTATGCTGCTTTATTCAGTATAAAACACACTGTTTGAGAACTGTTACTGTCATGTCAGGGAGTGGTGGAAGGGACTGTGCTGGGCTTTTGAACTAACTACAGTGTAAGAACATACAACTAGATCAACTAACTGTTGTGCTCTGGGATAGGTATGCACTGTCTGCTTGTTAACTACTGCTCAGACTGATGCGTTTGGGAGGGTTTTTCTAAGAGGTCATACTTAAATTTTTGGAAATTTTAAAACAAAGATTCTCCAAAATTTCATATACAATCTTCCTTGTCCATAAATGTACTTGCATAGTTAATATTGTCCTTGCTTTAATTCCAACATTTAACCTATTGTGTTAGTGAGTTTTATGCATATTTCAACTAACTGTAAAGACTTTTTTCCAAATAACTTTTTTCACTTTCTGCATGGAAAACTTACTTCTCTAGAGAACTGGTCTGACTGTAGTCTGGTTTTGGGTCTTGGCTTTCTCCTGGGATATGCCCAGCTGTCAGAATTCAGGTAGTCTAGGCTTTGGCAGTGGAAGTGAAGTCAGCTGCCTGTGCCGTTTCACATCTCTTTCCTGAATGTTCTGTGTCAGTTCGTCAGCCTCCTGGTGGAAAAGATGGTTAAAGAAATCCCATGTTGAGGAATGGACTCATAAAATAATCTGTCCTTAACAATACGGTTGTCAGCTCCCTAACTCTCTGGAGAGTGGTATAAATAGATTTATATTAATAAAGTCTTGAGAAGCAAAAATGCAAGTAATTATCCTTTCCCCAAAGAAACCATATTGACTGATCCTTATAATTGAAGGAGAAAAGGCTCTGGGGGGTTTTCCATGAACTCAGATTCTCTAACGCTGGGAAAACAAAGTACGTGTCACTTTCATATAATCAGAAAAATCCTGTTAGGGGCAGGAGGAAGGAGAAGTGGGTGGAATAGTGAAGAGATGGTCAGGAGCTGGGCCATGCATTTGCCAAGTAAAGTTCTACTTAGAAGATTCCAAAATTAAAAAAATATATTGTATTTTCCTGTACTTGTACAAATTATGATCATAGATCAGATATACTTAGCAAATGCTATTATATAATGTAACAAAATTAAAGAAAAGTTTCCTAGTTTGTGGAAATAATTTAATTGCAGAGGTGCTTTGTTGTTCTGTCACAAAGGCTTTGTCATACTAATTGGTATTTATCATACTGGACAGGACTTCAGCATGGAAACTGTTACAGTGAAATAAATGCATGTTGAAAAGTAAGAAAATATATCTCAGGACATACAATGATAAATTTACCAGTAAATGATGTAAATAATTATTTCTGGTTCCAGCCATAATAATTCATGAGGTTGATCCACAACCTTTTAAAATCCCATTAAGTTCAATAGTAATGAAATAATTTGGCTTCTGTCCTACTTTTCTTGCACCAGTATAACAGGGGGGAAAAAGATAAAGAAGTCTTGTCCTGCCTTGCCTGGTTTGCCTTATTAGTCAGTGGGTTTCATTCTAAAACTCAAATTTTAGGCAAAACAGAAAAATAGGATCTCTTGGAGAAACAGTCATGAAGATTGTCTTCCTGTTGTTCTTCCAAAGATTTCTAAGGAGTGTAAATTGAGATCATTGTGAGACAGATAACTTCTTGGATTTGTACTGGTTTTCTCTTCTAGGGGGATGGATTGTCCCTCACTGAAACATAATCATAGGCTAAACTGTACTCACTGAAGGATTCATTGATGTGCTTTAAGATAGCATCTGTAGTGAAATTATAAGGTATTATCTCTGTGACACAAATTTAAAATTTTGCCATTGCTTTCATGTAGTTTTCAGCTGTATTTCAGACTTGCACAGAGACATGCTGTACAATACATGAACAGGTAAACTCTACCTGCTTCTGCTTGCCAGAGTCATTTGATCTCCCTAAAGTGAACAAAGAATAAAATTTAACTGAGTCTCAAACCATAGCTGGTAGCAGCATAGTCACTTGAAGTTGCAATGGGGAGTTTGTAAGATTTCTTCTGTGAGACAAATCACACCAGAAATATTTTTAAGTAGCTTATTTTGACTACATAGGATGATTAAAAAAACAAAACAAAAAAACAACCCACTCACCCCATCAAAGCTACCAACAAACAAAATAATGCTTGAAAAAATATGTTTGGACCTAAACATAGCTAGAAAATAATTGATTATATAATCAATTAGCTCAATGAATAGCGAATCTATGATTTATTTGTATTGCAAGACATACTGTTGTATTATAGTACACTATTTTGGGCTACTTCATTTGGTGTTTTTCCTAGTGAGTTGCACTTAACTTTCTAGTTTATAGGTGTGATGAGCTTTCTGTTTAATTGGCTCTGTTTTCTGCTTTTTGAGGGAGACCTCAGCAGGTGAAACATTTCTCTGCACTATTATTCTGCCAGATTTTAAATTTATTAATCTTGTGTACTTGTTGCAGAACTCTTAAGCACTATTGAAATGGGGATGAACTAAAAATAGATCTATCAGCAGCTCTTTGAGTATGACTGGGTTACAAGCAGGAATTTATAAAAGCTTTTTCTGAGCTCTTAGTTCAAAATGCTCTGAAACTTTAAACCCTCTGGAAGAGACCCCTATAAAATAGGGGGGTAAATGCATTTTAATAAAAAAATTGTTTCTCATTTCGTTTTCTCTTAAGTGTATATATTTAGATTAAAGAAAGAAACTATTAGTTGATTAGTAGTATATAGAAAATGAACATGTACGCAAGAAAATAAGACAGGTTCCAACTCAGTTGAGATGAATCTAAAGTTAGGGTGAAGCTATATATTAATCTCTGTACATGTCAATTACGTGAATTACCTTGGTTGTTTTTCCCTTTGTTGAAGATTTCTTTCCTGAACGATTCTCACAACTTGTAAAAATGTATTAAGATGTATTTCATTATGTTCCAGTGGGAAAATCTATTTTACTCTTGGTAACTGGAGGCTAAAGCTGTCAAATATCATGCTGGAAAAATGGTGAGGAGGCTGGAAAAATGGTGGGGAAATGAGATGAAAATTAGCTTTAATAAAAGTTCAAGCATTGTGCAGAAATTGACAGTCCACTTAACAATTCAGTAGTGCTCTAGCTGAAGTTTTCAACTTCTGACAGCTGTGATTTTGTTAAGGATGCACAAAAGGATCTTTAACATATCTCACAAGAACAGCTCTCTCTCCCTTGTGAAGGGCCTTGCTCACTGTTCAGTGTTCCATTGCCCCACTTACATGGAAGAGCAAACTGACCTTTTTCTTGTAACTTCAGATGTTCAGTGCTTGATATTTCGCCTGGTTTTCAATGAGTGGGAATTGGGTGTATGGTGAAATTACATTTGCTAAATATTTATAGTGATTTCAGGAAACTATAGTAACGCTGCATCTCATTTATTCCATACAAACTGTTGTGCTGGATAAAAGGAAGAAAGACTTCATGGCATATTTGCTTCCAGCTCTGATAAGTTTAGGTATTTGTGTTTAACCTGTTACCTAAAGAATTGAAAGAATTTTCATTTATCCTGCTTTGTGCTAGTGGCACAGTGCTTAAAAGAAGAGATCAGTGTTTTGTCCAGCAAAGCTATTGGAATTCTTTATTACTCTGAGCTCCCTTACAGGGACTTGCTGTATTCTCAGGAGGTTGTAAAAATTCTGGGAAAACATCACTGTGTGTGGTCTCTACCTTTCTCTCACCTTTGTTTCTTGTTCTAAGTTCTAGAATGCTCCACTTTCTCTGTCAAGTAGTTAAAATATTTTTTAAGAAATTAAGAAAGACAACTTCTGGGAAAGTAGTTTTTCAATAATCACCTTTTTTTTTTTCCTAATTAATATTGCATCGCTGTGTGAAACCTGTGTACTTTCTAGGGTTTGAAAGAACTACACTAGCAGCATCCTCTATGATTTTTTAGAGAACTTCAAGTACTTTCACTGTGCTTAATATGGTACAAAGTTTAAGAGAATATCCTTTCTTCTTAACTGATGACAACTAGAAGCTAGCCCTGTTTCTAGTGATTCTAATGCATTGAACAGAAAATATTTCACTTATTTAACATTCAGAGCAATGGTAAATATAAATCTGAGTATGTTTAGAAGTTTAGTTTGCAATTTTTAAAGCAGCAAGTGTATATTGTCACTGTAATTTATAGCCCAGGGTGAGGAAGCCGGGGTTGGAACCAATCTCATCTGTGTGGGTATCAGCTTCCTTACTCAGCAGAACCAAAAGCATTATTATTGACTGGTAAACCTGCAGTTTGAGTTTGAAGCTCTCATAATGTGGCTTGACATCAGACACTTCCTCAGAGGGCCTCCCAGGGTCCAAGTGTAACACTGGGTACACTTGTTCTCCCAGCTGTTTATAATGATCATGAAGAAGTGAACACTTTGCTTGAGAAGAAACTTGAGTTACAGAGTCGCTATTCAGTTTGGCCACTTCTATGTAATATTATGATTGGGTTGCAGACTTGAAGACCAGAAGGAGCCACTTCTATCTGATCTGATTTGCCACATGTTACTAGCCAACTTCTTTGAGCTCAAAGCTTATGCTTGGCTAAGGGAGATGTGCTTCAGATTATTAGGTGAGAGCACTCTCATGAGATGGCAAATTCACCAGATGTTCAGTATTTTGCTTCAATAGTTGTTCAATTCAAGACTTTTAAAATGCAGTTTAGTTTGGGTATTCTTTTTCAGGGTAGATACATGACGCTCAGTCTAATTTTGGAACTTATATGTGATTTGAGCTGTCTCGTGCAGAGTGCAGGATTAGTTGTTGAAGTCTGAGGACATGTAACAGTATGACATCCTGACAGATCAGAGTTACGGTTGTTGCACAGAGGACTTTTACCTGGGCATTTTAGCTTGAGACTATTTCTTCCCAAATGCTTTAAATTATCAGCACAAAAGATTTGCATTATGCATTATATACATATCTTGCATGTTTCCTTGCTGTGGGGAATAACATGCATATTTAATATCTGGCAGTTCTAAAATAAAGAATAAGATCATTCCTATTCTGACATGACAAAGGCCCTCATTAATTTTTAGCAGATAACATTTGTTGTGTGCAACATGTACACTATTGACTCCTTTCATATTGCTGTTTTGAGCAATTGCAGTTGATCACCTCCGATAGTCAGCTGAACAGCAGAAGGCCATTTGTGGGCAGAGATGTATCTTTAGGGCAAAACATTTAATGAATTTTAAAAAAATTATCTAGTAGCTAACAGTACTACTTAATACCTAGATAACTAAACCAGATAGATACATCAGTCTCCTGAAGTCCTCTGTAGTTAACCAACAGATTCAGGTTGTCTTAACAGAAAAGATACTGCAAAGCTCAATGTATCAGTGATATTAAGATAAATGAAACCTATAGACCAGCAATATAATTTGAGAGTTCCTTGGAAGGGAAGCTGAAAATTACCCAGTCTGATTTTTGGGAAACATGCACACAACAGCCTAGCTTACTGAGCAACATATCTTTATAAATAAAATTGCTTTGTGTCTTTGATAGTACCCAGATTTTTGTTTCCTTGTAGAATCTTTTAGACGAGTACTGTGATTTTGTTGTATAACATTATCTTCTCATTGAGCTTCCATCATCACATCTCAGTTGCAATATTGCTATTATCTTTCTTACCAATACAAGTTGCTTGCTGTAGTCGAGGAATTTAACTTAATATTTGTGATTTTGATATTTCACAGTTTACTGACTGACAAAATCATCTGTTGTGTGGAGGGAATTTGAAACTTTTAGTTCATAAGTACATCAAGGATTTTTTTATATCAGTTTGGGGGAGGCCTCAGGAAAGTGCAAAATACTACTTTTTTCCCCCCCGCCTCATCACACCAGCACTTTGAGAAACAAAGCAAATCCTGTGTTTAAAAGTGCAGTACTGGGTTGTGCCTTTTTTTCTTCTTTTTCCCAAAGAAGTGATCATTGTCCTGGCCTTCAGAAATCATTGCCTTCTTTGTGAATATTAATATAGATCCCCCATCTATTCCCCATCTGCTTTTCCTCCTTCTTGAGATCTTTAAGTATGATTTTTTGCATTGAGAGGAACAAGATTAGTTCCCTTTCAAATGCCGTGCTCATCCAGAGGGAGGGGACAAAAGAGACTGAAATGGAGTGTGCACCTTTTGCAAATGCTTGAGGAAGAACTTTCTAGATTCATGCAGCAGGGAGTGAGTTTGCCATGTTGGAATGTATATGTAGAATGACTCGAACTCTGGTTATTTGTAACCTTTCTATATATGTGAATACTTGTTGCTTTGAAGCTGACTCTTTCAATTAAGTTGAGGTAAGAATCCAGTCTCTGGATTTAGAAATCAACCAGGAATGCTCTCATCCAGATCTCCACTTACAGTGCAGAAGACACTGTAGGAAGAGGATGACAAAGATGCTTTCATTGTGTTTTATACTTTACTATCCAATTGCATGTTCGTGGTTTTGACTGTACTGCCATCTGTCATATTTATGAGAACATGAAGGTTTGAGGTAGCCTGCCAGCATGGATTCTTTGATTGATAGTCAGATGTTACTCAAAAAGAACTTGTCTAGTTCTCCAGAGCCTCTCTACCTTTAAGTAAAATGTGGTAGTCTATTCAGTGGGGAGAGAATATTCAAAATCTGATTATAATAGTGCTCCACCTGAGCTTTCAGATAGTGTTTAAGTAGCTGTGGGACTGGAATGGTCCCATTTATTTTACTGAGTGCTGACTCTAGTACTGCAGTTTTGCTGCTTGTACATGAGGCAAGAGCAAAGCTGTGGTACCAGCCTAGTAGCAAATACTAACTCCCGGGAGGTGTAGTCGAGATGCAGTTGGGGTATCAGAAATGAAGCACTTATCTTGAGATGTGTGGAAGGTAGGTATGTTAAGGACACCTATAAAAATTATTTATTGGGGCTTTTGTTTCCTCCCCCCAAGAAGAGCAAAGGAATTAACTTTGAGAAGTTTGGTGTTGTGGCAGGTGCATCGGTGGTAAAGGTGCTGCAACCTTTCCCCAAAAGCGTCTCCACGAAGGAGTCGCTCCGGCAGGGCAGGCGTACCCGTCAGTTACAGCAAATCCCTCTCAGCCAAAGGGGCGGCTGGGCAGACACACACTGACATGCTAGTGGATGGCAAAAGAGTCAGGAAGGGTCTTTGTATGAGGTTCCATGAGAGGGTTTGTTGCAGCCACACCCTGAAAGGTCTCAGGGATGAAGACAAGGAGCAATGGAAGACACAGGCTTTTATAGCGGAGGGGGAGAGGGCCAGGACCAATGGTAAGAGGGTGCAGGGGCAGTACATAGGCGGGGTTAGGGTGAGGAACCAATAGGGATATCACAAGGGCGGGATTAAGGAACAAGGGCCAGTGGGGAAGCAGGGAAGGGAGAACATTCTGGGGAACAGACATATAAGGGATAAAGGGGGAGGGAGGACAACAAATCGATCAGGGAAACAGGACTGGGTACACAACACATGCTAGGAAAAGCTTCTCCTTCTAGCTTGGGGGCGGGGATCCCCACTCCCAGGGATGGCCTCCAGGGGGTCCACATTCCATGAGCCACCACAACAGTTTGGCAGTTATTTTCATGTGCAACAGTAAGCAGCTACTGTTATACAGAATTCATACACAGTCATTGTCTTTCTCTTGCTGATATAGATCCTATTAAAAGTGATGAATAATCTTAAACTGGACCTGACATTTTAAAAATAACAATTATAATTTCTATGAGCAATAGTTCTACACATGATTTATTAAAATATTATCAGGTGTTTTATAACAGCGTCCCATTAGCGGGACAAAGTTCCAAGTACATTAATAGCTGCCTTGAGAAACTTTTATTTAGATCGCCACAATTAGAGAGAACTAAATTAGGTATTGAGGCCTCTCAGCATGCTTTAAGGAGGTGACTAAAGTTATTTCTGTGCATCTTAAGTTTTCCTCTGCCTGCATGGTTTGCTGAATTAAGCAGAGTAACTGCCAGATGGTAGGGAAGTAGGGAAGATGGATAGGTCTAATCTGCATAATATACTCTTGAGTGACAGATTCCAGTGCTTGAGTGGGACTGGATTTATTCTGATGTCATAGATAGAGGTCAGTGTTCAAATCTGAATGTATGTTTGAAATCCTCTGTGCTTTTCCCAACATTTTCTTTATTCTGTACCCATTTTTTTTAACTGTTAATGTTTACTATCTGGTAAGGTATTCACCTAAAATACAAAAGGTACACATGGCTCTCCAGCAGGAGACTGATAAAAGAAGCTTAGGGAAGTAATGGTGTTATTTTTTTTCTTTTTAAGAGCTCACTCAAAGTCTAGATATCCTGCAGTTGAGCTGGAAACCTAGAGAGCTTTCTTGGCAATGCACTTTGAGTTAAGTGTTATAGAAGGCATCAGAAGCCGGAAGAAACTATTTTTTATATGCTTTGAAATCAACTGTTCACTGTAACAAAAAAACAACCAACTGCCCTATTGCCCTCTTCTTGCTGTAAACAGACACTTTTCAAAATATTTACGTAGCTGGGATATGTTTCACTGCAACGTATGGAACTACAGTACAAGAATTAAGCACACTCTAGTAGCAAGTAATAATGAATACTTGGTAGCACTGGTCCCTCTGCTCCATGGCTAATTGCCATGGTACTTGTCACAGTGTGCTGTTGTGTAATTTACGCAACCCTTCATTACTGTTTTTGTCACTTTCTTACTCTCCTTGCTACAGTAATTCTCGCTTCCCTGTATCGTCCAAGTTGTCATTGGATCCTGTAAACTTAAAACTGGACAACAGTAATCGTAATCAATAGCTATTCCTGTCATCCTTGGTACAACTCAGTTTAATCTATGCATTGTACAGATTAATGTCACTGTATTCCTTCAGGGCTCATTTTGTACATGGAGAGAAGAAGCAGGCTGGATTTATATAAATTTCTTAATTGAGAAAACTCACTGAAAAAAGGGTTGAAGGATTTTTCTCTATTTCGGTAGGAGTAGCCTGAGAGAAGTAGAATAATAACTTGGATTCATAGAACAGCTGCATTTCTGCCACATGTATGGTAGGAGGAAGAGCATAGAGCAGGTTGCAGAGCTAGCAGTTAACTCCTGTTGTGTTGCCTTTTCTCTTTCCCAAGAGTGGGAAGAGCTTCTGTATTCTGAGAAGTGGGAGGGAGGGAATTGTGTGGTGCAAACCTGTTGATCATCTGAAGACTTAATGTTTGAAGCAGTGAGGGGTAAATGTGAACTTTTCAGAGGGCAGGCAGTGTCATTCTTAGGTACTGAATTCTTACTGTCCCTGTGAAAAATATTAATATGTTACAGTGCTTATTTATAATTCCATTGGATTAAGAGAGATGCAGCACAAAACTTGCTGGCACTAGGCTGAACCAAATTTGGCTGCATTACTGTACTTGTATATTGTCTGAAATAACACTCCTATACAGCTGGAGAGGAGCATGTTGGGTTATAACTATATTTAAAAATAATATTTGGGAGGAAAGCAAAGCCTTTTGAAAACTCTGTATCTTACAGCTTAAAAAAAAAACGGAACAAAAATTTCCACTAAACTGAAATTGCACATGATGTTCTGAAAATCAGTGGGAATTTTGACCTTCCTCTTCATCCAAAGGGAAATAGAGGAAGAGAACCAAATTTTGCATTTGATAAATGAGTTTGTCATGAGTATGTTTTTGTTTTGGTTTACAGATCAACCGTGGATTTGGAATATTCCTTACACTGATGCCCCTGATACACATGGAAATATGTGGGTTCCATCATAAATGTTTCCAGTACTTTGCGACGTTCCACTTGCTGACACTGAGCCTGCCGTGCTACTTGCAAAAACTAATTTCTGTTCTGTAACCTAGAATGTCTTCTATAATGGCTAATTTGTAGTTGAAAGAAACATTAAAATGTTCATAAGGGAGAGATTCTTGGAGAATCTATAACCATATTATTACAATATAATTTTTGCATTTTTGAATACCTTTTTCTATGCTTTTTCTTTACTGTGGTTCCTCATACAGTTTTCAAGATGAGACCTGT
This sequence comes from Dryoscopus gambensis, assembly GCA_013389985.1. Taxonomy (NCBI): domain Eukaryota; kingdom Metazoa; phylum Chordata; class Aves; order Passeriformes; family Malaconotidae; genus Dryoscopus; species Dryoscopus gambensis. Next base: position 124,921 of record WEIT01010402.1, on the reverse strand, counting down.
TCTCAGAGAGTCTCTCTGCATTTTTAGCTGTAATTAATTTAAAAATTACTGTTTTGTGAGACTCAGTTGACCCCAGTAGCTGGAATAAAAGTTGTTATATGTAAAATTTAAGTAAAAATAAAGGCAGTCTTGTTAATATATCCTTTGTTCTAAATGTGTACATTTCAGATTGGATTGGAACTTGTATCTTGTGAGTGTACTACCAGGTGTTTTACAAAATCAACAGCGTCCCATTAATGGAATACATTGCTTGTATCAAAAATAGTGTGGCCAGCAGGACCAGGGCAGTGATTGTCCCCCCATTCTTGGCACTGATGAGGCCACACCTAAAGTGCTGTGTCCAGTTTTGGGCCCCTCATGACAGTAAAGACATTGAGGGGCTGGGACATGTCCAGAGAAACACAGTGAAGCTGGTGAAGGGTCTGGAGCACAAGTCTTCTGAGGAGTAACTGAAGGAGCTAGGAATGTTTAGCCTGGAGAAAAGGAGTCTCAGTGGAGGTCTTACTGCTCTCTGCAACTACCTCCAAGGAGGTTGTAGCCAGGTGGGGAGCAGCCTCTTCTCCCAGGTAACAAGTGAGGGGACAAGAGGAGCCTTAAGTTTTGCCAGGGAAGGTTTAGACTGGATATTAGGGAAAAATTCTTCACTGAGGGTTGTCAGGCATTGGAACAGGGTGCCCAGGGAAGTAGTGGAATCACCATCCCTGAAGGTATTAAAAGATGTGTGTGGATGCAACACTTAGTGATATGGGTTAGTGGTAGATTTGGTAGTATTATGTTAATGTTTGGACTAAGTGATGATAAATACTTCCATGATTCCCTGCTTCACATTCAGAAGGAATCTCCCGAAGATGCAATCTCTTTGAAACTCCTTGCAAAGCAATTGGGATGTTGAAAAGTTTAGCCTACTCTAGATGCCCAGTTTGACATGCTCCTGAAGTTTTGTATTTTTTTTTTTTTTTCAAATTAGCTTGTTAGTGTCAAGGTTATTGTGTTCCAGAGGAATTTTTGTTCAGTATGAAAGGTAATGGAAGGCTGGTTTTATTTGCTTCTCTATCAGGATGTTACATTATGTATAAAGTTGGCTCAGGAGTACATTGCAGCCATTCCATAGCTTCACCAAAGAAAAGCAGTGAGTTTTGGTTAGGTTAAGTGTACCAGCTAATCACTTCCAAATGAGATCTCTAATTGAAAAGGACAGTCAGTGAGAGTACCTAAACCTCTGCATGAGCCTTCCAAGTAATCTGATGATGCATTAATAATAATGCCACTCTGACCAGACACTTACTAGTAATCATTATTGGAGTACTCAGTGATGTAGCTTTCTTAATTACAGGGCTGTCAGTCAATATTATCAACAGAACTGGTAAATATATTGATTTTTCTTTCCTACTATTTTACACTAAACCTCACCAGCAGCAATCTGATGTCACTAAATGCCTGCACACACAGACACTAGAGAGCTGTATGCTTGTGGTGCTGAGGGGCAGGGAAAAGAGTGCGTTTCCTGATAATGATGCACGCATGGCTGTACTGAGGGTAATGGCATTGCATTTGGGGCTCAGGCTCACAAGATTAGTTAACTTTGATCTGGGGTAATTTAAATGTCAGCAACATGTTTAACCACTTTTTTTTTTCTTATGCCAGTGAACACATTGCGTTTCTTTATTTCACCTTGCTTAAATGTTCTGGATGTGTGACTGATCACACCGTTCATGCTTTCTGCACACTTCAGGTTTTTCTAGCTATCTACCCAAGAGCAGTGGGAATGGTGACCTGTTTTACAAGAAAGAATTCTTTAGAATAAGCCATATTCTCATTTTCTTTTTCAAGATTCCAGTCAGTATCAACTTGCTCTTGTCCTACCCTTTAATAGGGAGCACATCCTTAAAAAGCTGCTTTCTCTAGAGACGATTAAATCACTGCCAAGATCAAAGTTGACAAATAAGGGAACTTGCAATTTTTGATGAGCAATGACAGTAGTACACTTGTCTTTCAGAACTGTGCCAGATGATCTTACCGGCATTAATGCAATAACTATCTCTCTGCCCACGACAAACACAAAAATGACTATTCCACACTAACAAAATAATATGTAAATAAAGAGGAACTCAATAACTTTGAATAATTTGCCTTGGATCTTCCTTTGGATAGTGTTATTGTCATTCATGTTCCTTTGGACAAGCACATTGATGATGTCATGGTTGCAAGCAGCTAAAGGCTCTTTTCCCTGCTGTGCTAATCCAAGCCACCCTTGGACAGCTTTGATGGATGGAGCCGTTGATGTGGACAGAGGGTGCTCACTCAATTCTGCTGCCTTTGCTGCCTGAGAGTGCACTGAGTTCTGTCTTCTTTCTGACTGGCAAAGCAGGGAAGTATAGGTTGGTTTAGCTTTTTTCCCTCTGATAGGAACTGCCAATCATTTTAAAGGTACACCAGCATTTTTTTATGGAAGCATGTGGTTACCTTTAGCACTTGGCACAGAGTCTGGTTAGTTTGGCTGGCATCTCATCTTCCTATTTTTGGCTATTTAACATCTGCCAGTATTGCTGCTAATTTTAATTTTCTTTCTAAAGTCTATGCTAAAGACTAATTAGGAGGGAATAAAAACCTGCAATGTGATGTATCACCTTTGAATAACAACAAATAGGAAAAAATGAAACGTGACTCCAGTTCATCCCCGCCTGCTGCTTTACTGTGCAACACGAGAAAAGGACTTACCTTTTTGCCTGTGCCTGTTGCCACACAGGTGGTGATCCTCTCAAACACTGGCATTGGAACTGCCCACAGTGCACCCTTGGGGCTCAGACCAATACCCAAATGTCCCTCAGGCTGTGAGACAATCAATGGCTGTTACACTGAGTGTACAATTATCTGCCATTAAGGGAGATTTCTAAGATCTTAATGTTCATTCCCATTGTATTTTGACTGCAAAACAATTACTAGAAAATGGGGGGGGGGGGGGGGGGGAAGTAAATGTTATAGCTCGTTAACCTGCTTTCAAAAAAATATGTAGGTTGTCCTTCACTGGAAAGAATAAAGAATGTGCTTGTATACTACTATGTTTAGCAGAGCTGAATTCAAGCCCCCAGTTATTTAAAAGTAGAATTTAGCACTGTAGCAACTACCAGATATTGCTGAGTTTAGCTTTTCCTTCTTATAGTGAGAGTGATATTTCCAGAAGATTTGGATCGAGAGGTCTGCTCTTTGAACCTGCAACTAACGCATTTAAAAACCACATTGCAGCTGGAGAGCTGCTTCTGTCTTCCTACACAATTTCCCTTCGACTGCCAAGCGCTGGAGGAGAGATGTAACACCTTGTCGGGACGGCAATGGATAACCAGACCTGTAGAGAAGGAGGTGCCCTCTTTTGACAAAGGGCGGTAATTTTTATGGCTTTGATAGTGGAGACATATCATCGACTGACGGGTTTCACGGCCGGTGTCTCTAAGAGTCCCCGTTGCCTCGGGCGCTCCTCGGCCCCACAGCCCGGGACCAGGTACCTGAGGGCGGGCAGGGGGGGCAGCCCCGCCCCTCTGAGGGCTGGAGGCCGCGGGCAG
>WEIT01010402.1:84063-113856 GCA_013389985.1 Dryoscopus gambensis | reverse complement strand
GCCCCCGTCTTTCTCTTAAATGAGATCAGTAAGTAGCTAAAAGCGCTCTGAACTCTGTAAAGGAAATCCTGTTATTGGTTACACTCTCTCAAGAAGATTGGGATTAGGTTTTGTGTGAGGAGTTGGCATTTTCCAGGACATGACTTCATCATATTACGCAGATTTCTTCATTTGCAGGTGAATATGCTGGGAGCTCAGCACAAGTTCCCAAGTAGGTTTTCGAAACATATAAGCAACTTAAAAAATCTTTCTGGATTTGATTTTAACCTGGTAAGTATAGAAGGCAACTTCTATGACCCCAGAGTGGCAGAGTTCATTATTCTTTAGAGGGAAAGGAAGAAGTGCAGAAAACCAGGGGATTTTGAGAGCAAAACTTTAAATACAGATCTGCAGTTTAGAATCTCAGAGGAACCAAAACTAAAGAAAAATTATTTAAGGCAGGCTATCGGTTTCCTGGCCAGAAGATAAGAATGATGCTGGCTCAAGGGATCCAAATGTGAAATGTAGAAGGAGGACAGGAACTGTAGTTAAGTTAAAATTTAAGTTAATTTCTGTCACAAGAAGGAAGCATATAGAAAATGGATAGAAAATTAGATCCATGAAGACAAATAAAAGGAATAAAATGGAAATACAGGAACAGATACAAAATTATGCTATTAGCAAGGGGTGCCAAGGGTGATGTGAAGTGATTCATCAGCACAACACAGATCAGGAAGACTAAGAAAAACATTGGTCTGCTATATAGAAAAGAGGAAGAGCTCTCAAAAATGATTCTAAGAAGGCTGAAATGTGTAATGGCTTTTTCTGTATCAGTCTTCTGAAAAGGTCAACTCTGAACCAATGTGTGGTGCAATTAACACTTGTAAGAAAGGGAAAAGTAAAAGAATGGGTTAGAATTCCTATATCTGTCAGATATTTTTAAAACATTTAAGCTAACTCAACTGCATTCTAGAATATTCAAAGAAAACCCTAAAGCAATAACGAGCACTTTGGCAACTCATAGAAGGGTTTGAAATTCCAGGCAACTTAAAATGACAAACATTTTGCCAGTCTTTATAAAAGGAATGATGACAGGAAGAAATTTAAAAAGAATGGGTTTAAATTGCAACAAAGAAGTTTCAAGTTGTATATGAGAAAAAGTTTTCTAAATGAAGTGAAGCAATTGTGCAGTCTCCCTAGGAATGACATAGAGACTTCATCACCAGAGTCCTTTACACTCAAGTTAACCAGACACCCCACAAGAATTATGCCAGAATCCTTAATTCCCTCATTATGCAGTGAATGGATGGGATGACCTTTTTCTGCCTCTGCCAGGGCTTTTTCCCCAGGTTCTGTGATAGTATGTATTCATTATTCCTGTTACCCTAATGAAAAAAAAAAAAAGAGGCAAGGTGTTAATCACACTGCATATAGGGTCTTGTTCTTTGGCAATTTTTAACTTGTATTTTTAGGGTGCAGATAAAAAGAATTTTTTGACAAATTTACACCAAACTTCTTAGATTTTTTTTTTAAACGTTCAGGAAAAAACCAACATTTTAATATTAAGATTAAGGCTTTGAAGCGTGCAATTATGCTACCCTGCATATATTTCTCAAATTAAATAAACTTTACACCAGTCCAAAATAGAACTGGTCATGGAGAAGCACTTAATAAAGCAGTGAAATCAGATATAACAATATCTGTACTGCTGCTGGAATGAAAATAAAACAGCTGGATGGAAAAATAGTCATCAAGAAAACCAGTTAAAAATAAACAGAACATTACTTTGAAGATCTTGGTCCTGCAAGGAGTTAAGTACTTTGCTGGAAGTCTCTGTTTAGTCAGCTGTACCTCCTTCTGGTTGTGTTTGATATACTGGTATGACTTGGAGACAAAGAGCACAAGGAAAGTACTGTTCTTGTCCATGTTTTGCACAAAACACTGCTGAAAATGGAATGTGCTCCTTCAGGTGACATGCAGAAGGGACCATGTAGGAACCCTGTGTGTCTGAAGGAAATGTTGCCAGTTCTCTGGGTGGACATGGGAAGGAGCCTCCATCCCCAGGCTGCTGCACTGCAGCCCTTTGCAGAAACGTGAGGAGATCAGGGCCTTTGCAGCTCCCTGGCAGACTGGGCATACAAACACCATGCTGAGGAAAGCTCCAGGAGGTGTTGCCTTCCTCCAGACGGGCCACCTGGTGAATGCATCCATTCCCCAGCCAGGCCACTCTCCAGCCTCCTCACCTCGTGGACTGATAGCCCTGCTATTATCCTAGTACTTCTGCCTAATACTTACTGCTAAGGCATCTCTCATTTTCCAAGCCAGAAGTTTCCTGAGGAGCCTGCTGCAGGCTGAGCTGGAGATCAGTTCTATGGACTGTAGCACTCAGCATGTAAGGGTTTTCTGACTAGAGTGGTGACACAAGTTTTCCTATTTCCGGGAGGAAAAATTGCCTTTTTAATTGAAAGCAGAAGCCTAATCAGGGCTGGGAAGATTAGACGTGCCATGAAGTGGGATAAGTTGGATGGAGAGAAGAAAAACACTTATTTAAACAAATTCCTTGCTGATTACGGGAGCAGTCTTAATTTTTCCCGTGGATGAATTCTAGGATAAAGAAGGTCTGGGTATGCCAAATAGTGAGGCTGGGGAAAAAAAAAAGAGACTATATTGACTGAAGTGATTAATAACTAGTCAGTTTAAATAATTATATATATTATAGTTATTAATATAAAAAATTATTTTGACTTGGATTAACTCACATAGACAAAGAGGGAGAAATTTGTTCTAAATTATATCATAAACGTTGGGGGAAGGCTTGCAAGCTTAAATCCCAGTATTAGCTGACTGTCTTAACTGAATTTTAGAATAGTTTGGTCAAGATATAAAATAATGAAAATAAAGGCTTTGTTAGTATTTATGTTTACTCATGTATAGTACTGTTTGTCCAGTACAATTATTTCTACTGTTAAAGTTTCAGGTGACTGGCTTACCAACAGTTAATATATTAAAGCTTTTTCAGCACGTTAAAAATAATTAAAACCAGAATTTTTAAATATTAAAAATGAAAAAAAAAAGAACTTTTGTAGTTAAGTAGTGAAATATTATTCTATAATTTAAATTGCCAGGAAAAATATTTAGTACTGTAACATGGAGATTTTTATAGCTTTCATGAGACTTCAGTGTTCCATTGATTTCACACTGCTATCCCTGAAGGTAGAATATGGCTCGTGGAAGTGTTTCAGACTTCTTGACAAGTGAAAATTCAATATATCAGTAGGTGCTGTTGATTGCAAATATAGCCCAGGCTTTTTGCAACCTCAAACCAGTTTTGAGTTTGAGGTGGTTTTGTTCTCAGAGTGAGAATATTAATAAGACCCTAAATGTGATTTTATTCACACAGAACTAATCATGCCTATTTTAAGTGTGACTGTTTTTAATAGAAAGCAGTTCTGCTGAAAATCTGATAGTTATCAGTTACTAGAAAACTAAAGAAGTGGAAAGTATACATTCCTTCAGTAAAAATGTAACGCTGTAAAAAAACCCCAAACCGAGTAGCAAAACATTCAATTTAAAAGCACTAAAGGTAGGTGCAGACTTAAACCAGTTTTCTGTTTTAAGCATGTATTTGCATCCATTTTGTACATTTCTGCAAGACTGTTTGCAGTAATTAGTCAGAGCTTCACAGCAACAGCTGTCCAGCCTTCTTGCTAAAATAGACTGTTCCTCATGTACATCTGTGCTAGTGATTCTCTCATTCATACCTGCCTGTAGGGACAGCTGAGCTTTGTTGATTCTCTCTGGTAGAGGATAATGCCTACCAAACAGGCACGATACTGAGTTCTGTGTACTTATGCACACACATGAGGGTATTTATATAGTCAAGCTCAAAAATCTTGAACAACTCAGAGCAAAACCAGAATGTTCCATGAATGGCATGGAAATTAAGGAAATATTATAGTCCAGTTAGAGGCAGAAATATTTTTTTCTGAAGTTATATCCGTAATACATAAATAGGATAGTGCTGTTAGAGTAAAATCTTCTCTATATATGCAACTTTTTTTTCATACTGCAGAATAATTCCTTTTCATAATAGATCTTCCTTTTGTAGTCTTCTTACCTCACATCTCTTTTCCATTCCCTCTATACTATGCACTGGCACTGTTTTGCTGTTTGTTCTAAGAAAAATATTTTGTAATGGCTAGTTTCTATTATTTTGCTAAGTAGGAGTTAATTTTGTTACACAGGCTGCTCTTCTTCCTTTCATTTTTCATGTATAATGCTTTAAATAGAAATTCTTATCTGCTCAAAGAGCTGAAGTCTGCCTCGTCCCTCTCAGGCTGCAGTATTCCTAGTTCATCAAGGCAGCAGGTCCAAGTTTGGACTGTGGCTTAATGAGAAAGTTCTGAAGACTGTCTGCAGGCTCCAGGGAGCAGTACTGGCCATTCCTTCTTCTTTTGCCACAAATTTAAACATCCTCGTGCTGAAGGAGATACTGCCTTTCAGACAAGCTATAAACCAAAACCCTGCAACATTAGAATGGTCCTGGCACCCTCTGTAAAACTTCAGCCTTGCCCATATTTTAATTTTGACGCTCCTGGTAAAGGTACATAAAAGGAATTTTCACCATGTTTTCAGCTGGACACTGTATTCTGGCTGTTCTCTGACACTCAACGGGGATATAAGTTTCAGAAGTTATAGTATTGAAGTATTGCAAAAAGAAATAAAACTCAAAGATATCCCTAGTTATTCTTGAGGATCATTAGTGACAATTTCAACGTTCCTGCAATTGTTCATTCTAATTTCTTTGTCTGGAATCCAAAAGAGCAGAACAGTAGAAGGTAGCAGGTAACAGGTTCGTCATCACAAAGTACTAAATATTTTGTAATTTATGCAGCTGAAGCTGCATTAAAAAAAGCTTTGCAAATTGTCCTTTTATAAGGAGAAGTGTTCCTACTAGACTTGATCCCCTAGAATGAGTTATCTCCTGCCTCAAGAGCTGTATCAGGAGAGTACTGGAAAAAGAAATTAACTGGATGAGGTTTTATTGCAGAAACTTCTGAACTGTTTTCCTGATGTGCTTAAAATTGAGCATGTGAATAACAAGGTGAGTGAGTTTTCAATCACTTTAAAAGCCATCTTTTGCATTGTACTTGTATACAGATTGTAAAGTGTTTCACTGCTCAACTAAAGGACAAAATACTGAGTTTAAAAATAAGATTTTATTTAGTCTTCATATCTGTGTCTTATCTTGGAACACCGTTGCACTGAAGTTATTGCATATAATTTTAAGACTTTTTAAAAAAATCTTACCAGCATTCAAAGGATAAATACTGTGTTCCATACAACCTGTCTGCAGAGCCTTCTCACCCTAAAGAAAGCATTAGTATGACTCAAAGTACACACAAATCTGCTTTGTTTACTAGGTGATTTTACGGTCATGTTTTGTAACAAACTTGAACGTTAAATTTTGTTCCCATTAAATAAAAAACATCCAGTATCATCCATTAACTATCATCCTTGTCGCAGAGATACAGCTCACATTGCTACAGTGACACCACGAGTGCCACTGACAGGATCTCTGTGGATGGCAGAAAATTCTTCTCCAGGCTAAGGAGTCACTTGGCTCCAAGACAGCCAGATTGGTATTTAAGCAGTCACCAAAGCTGATGAAGAAAGGGCACAAGTGTGTTAACTATCACTGATTCTGCAGACTTTTGGGGCATCCTTTGTCAGTCTCATGTGCAATCCTAGCTGGAATTCAAAACTGCTCTGATTCAGTGGGGTCCCTGGGGTGATCCTGCTGTCATTCACACCCACCCACACACACCCATACACACTCATACCCACACCCACTCAGCTGCTCAGGAGAAACTTCCCTTGCAGTAGAGCAGTCTCTCTGACCATCTGGGGTGTAACTGTCCATACTAGGGTAAGTCAAGTGCTGATTAGAATACGTGACTTCAAGTAATGTTTTTTTCTTTTTTTTTTTCTCTTCCTGGAGCACTGTCAGCAGCACTTGCACTGGCAAACAGATAAATTTTTCCATGACAGAACATATTTCACAAGAACAAAGTAATAGGGAGTAGTCCAAATCTAGCATGAAAATGAGCATCTCAAAAACATACAAAAATACCAGCTCATTTTTTAATGTGTTTATTTGCTGCTAGTGCTGTGAGTTACAACAGTCTCATACCTAGAATTACCTCCCCGGCAGATTAAAAGGGGAGCATTGGCAAATGTTTGCAATCCTGACAAAATCATGTCAAATTCTGAAATAATGAGTAATAAAAAAAAAGTGTGAAACGCATTTATGTATTAGTTTGAGATATTTTTAAGTTGATAGAGAATTAGCACCTTATCAGCAGAAAGAGAAATGAAACCAAGAAATACGGGTGAGCAGAGGTGCTGCTCTGACTTCCATGAGCACTTCTCAGGATGTGCTCCCAGTGCAGGCCAGTGGTCTGAGGTACAGCTCTCTGCAGTGAGGAGGCTCTGAGGGTCAGAAGCCAGATTTTGCCTTGCTATGATATTAGAAAAGTTGAGTGACAAAGCTGTAAGTTAAAATAGCTGTGGAAGAAAGGAATAAATGTAAAGGACTATGAATTTACAGGAAAACAATGAGTATGCACAGCAGGGGAGACTTCTCTGATTAGTCTGAAGAATTAAAATCACATCATTTATTTACCTTTCATGTTAAATAGCATCTTCATTGCAAATACAGTCACCTTTCTCCCTCCTCACGCTCTGCTCTTATGTCTTATCTACTGACTGGAGCTGTGCCCAAACTGTATAACTGGAAAAACTGAACCCATGTGCCTTGATTGATGCCTGGGATTTGTGAGAAGGAAGGTGCTCTCAGCCAAGCAGTATGTACAAGCATTTATCTAGTACTGTCTCTGTAAGAGTCTTCTGTAACCAGGGATGTGGGATCTGTCGTACTGGCTGTCAATATCCAGCCCACTATTCCCCCACTGCCTTGGGATTATGCCTCTTGTAGCTGAAGAAGGACTTGGTTTTGGCAAAAATATTTTCTTCCTCATTCTTCAATTCTGTTCTGCAAATCTTATTTTCCATGGAATGCCTAGTGGGCCCTGGCCCTGTATTCCACTGTAGTGCCAAAATCATGGATGCGGGTAACCAGTTATAAAGAGGTGGGTATTATGGGGCAATCTTGTCCTGACACCAGCTGAATTTAATTGTCTGACCTAGAATAAAGAGATAAACTTTTTATCTCTTGTAAATCCAAACATTTTGTCATTATTTTGTCTATCCTTTAGTGGTAAATTAGGCTGCAGAATATCTGTGTCTTCATTTCTGAAGTGCTACTGGATCATACAGGCCAAGATATCAAATGGAAGTGTGTTTCTTAGCAGAACTGTTTACAAAGCAGACACCCAACTGAGGAAGGAGCTAGCTGGTAGTTGGTAACTGGCCCAGGAAAGCCCTCAACTCTGCAAGTGTTCCAGGGCACAGTGTTGGTGCTCAGAGTGCGAGAGGACAGCTTGCAATAGCACTGTCTTCAAAGGAGTTACGGGAAGAAGGTGACCTCATGGAGCTAGTTCAGGCTCAAGATACCATTTACACAGAGCCTCCAAAAGTTTCTACAGATCACACACAAAAATTATCTGCAGGAATATTTCTTTTCTTCTCATTTTTCAAAGCAGCATGAAGCAGAGAGATGTGTAGTGCCAGGGATTCTGCACTGTTCCAAGTGCTCTAAGGACTCCACTTGCTGAATCTAAAAAAGAGAGTGGTTTCTGGAATCTTTCTAGTATTGGGACAGCTGGGGACCTTTTCTTGGAATAAGGATAGTTTCTCCCTGTGCCAAAGGCAGCCTGAGAAGTGCTGTGTGTCTGAGAACTGCCAGCACAGCTGGGCTGTCATGAGCCTTTGGCTCTGTGACAAACTCGTGTTGGGGTTATGAGTTACCTATGACTGGACAAGCCACAGAGGGGGCTGTCCCTGGGCCACATGCAAGGAAACCAGGGCTCTTTAGCAGACCACTAAGGACGATGGCTGCTCAATTGTCAGAATCTGTTTCTGTTTTGGGAAAAATATGTCAAAACCAAAATGCTTCTGTGAATCGCTTGGGTTTGATACTTTGTTATATCCCATGAAAAAATGTTTTGTTAGAAAATTCCTAGTTAATTCTACTACATAGAAACAATTAGAATATAAGTAATTTTCTTTCCTTGTTCCCTTATTGTTTTTCATTTTTCAAAGATGCTCTATTTTTAAAATTAGAAATTATTCAAGCCACTGGCAACATGGGCTTTTCTTCACATCAAGTAATTATTATGGGACTTTGTAAGAAGTCAGTTTGTTCTGCCTGGTGAAGTTCTTCTATGGTGGTCAACAGAATCCTACTTAAATCCAGAGAAAGAAAACAAACTTTTTTGTTCCATGGAGGATGTGAGAAACTTCTGCCTTAAATACAGAACCAAATTCAAATTCTCCTTGGCAAAAAGCCCAACAGTGCTGATCAACATAAATATAAAAAAGTGAGGTCAGCCTTCCCCACAGTTTCTGAGGCTTGTGTTCTTCGAGAGCTCTAACTCACAGACTAGATCATTTAAACCAGTGATAAAACATGGATGTAGACCTGCAGAGAGGTGTGTAGCTCCCTTTCACAGCTTTAATGAGGCTTTGTCCAGAGCAAAACAATAGGATCCCAATGCATTTTAAGTATTTTGTAAACTTGTCTTGAAAGAAGTATCTTGAGAGTCATGAGTTATGCAGACATTTCATCTCTTCATATATAATTGCCAATTAATAAAAATGTTAAAATGGAATAAATAACCTTACTGCTCCCAGCAGCAGCGAGGCAGAAAATGCTAAGGTTACAACACTGTGTTAGCATGCAAGAAAGGAAAGTGGTAATGACAAACTTTAACAATATGCTTTGTGTTAGATGTAATTGGTTGTCACTACTTCATTAATTAGGAGATGATCAAAAGACCTATAGATAGAAGCAAAAGCCTCAATTACATCAAAGACAACTTTTAAGTACTTGGAATAACAGCATTATCAAAAGAATGACAAATACTTTTGAAGCATATGACTACTGACTTTATAGCCACGTACTGTCTTTAGCATTTGCTCTTTCAGAGGAAATCCAAAAACGTAAATCTGTGCAAGATACCACAAAACTACGCAATGTAGAAGAAAAAGGTACTCAGCAGAGTAGATGCATAATCAAACACTGGATCAGACTAAGAAATAACATGGACTGGTTAGGTTTTGTTTTCTAAAATCATTAATTCAGTTTTGTGTCAAATAGAAGCAATAGCAGTAGGGTTTTTAATTTCTGAAATTATTTTAATTTCCAAAATTTCAATTTATTTCTAAAATGGAGAATGTCATGTGTGCCATTAATTTGTTCGGAGAAACATATCCCTCTCAGAGCCTTCCTGGTTCTTGCTTTTTGTTTCAGGACTCAGTAAAGCTGTGGGGTTTGAAGTCAGGAGAAGTTCAACTGCTATGAATGGTTTTTCTGCTTTACATGAAATTGCTTTCAACAACCACAGACTTTGCACCCAATCTTCCTTTTTCCCCCCTCATTGTTTACTTGTTCATTTTTTCCTGACCATTACCTTGCCCCTGATGACAACACAGGCATGACTGAGGGTTTCAGGCTGTGTTGGACTGGATCTTGGCTTCTCTGAAGAGTGTTTTTCTAGGACAGAGGTCTGGAGAAGCTCCCTCAGGATTTTACCTGAGCCAGCTGTCTTGTGGGATAAGCTAGGGGGCTGACAGGAGTGGTTTCTCCAGAAGCAGATTCATGTGAAGAACCTAATAACCCTGAAGTATCAGAACTACTTGCTTTCTTCCTTGGGGCAAGTAAAACATATAAACAGGTCTCTGCAGAAGTAAGTTTTAATTTTTCCTTCTGCAATTACACACAAAACATAAATGTAGTAGAAATTTCTTTTTTGCCTTTTTTTCTCCATTAATTTCTTCACAGGACAATGAAGAATAGTTCATTTTCTTCACGCTGGCATTTCTTACAGCAAGATGAAACAGAAGAGGAAGTGAAGTGTTCTGTAAAACCTCAATCTCAGGAGAAAAAAGTAGCTATTTTTTAGCTTTATTAGATTTCAAGTCTTTAGTGTCCATTTAATTTTACATTTAAGATTTTCAAAGTATTGCAACAAAAATATGCAGGCTTGAAGTTCTGATGTGTGGAGTAAAGGAATAAACCCAATATGTGCTCTTGAGTAAATCCTCCTACTGTTGATCTGAGGACTGCAGAATCTGCCAAACCTTCTCATAGCAGCACCATGGGAAGCCCTGGGACCATCACAGGGTTCAGTGATTACTGTCAAAACATGCACAAGTTAGCAATTAAAATAAAAACCCTGCAGCATTTTAGAGATTATTATCTCCTTTGTACCTTTCTGTACCGCAACTGATACCAGTTTAGTTTTATTAAATTAAGAGCATTTTCTTGGAAAAACCACCGTTGTCCCCTTTGACATAATATAAGGAACCATGGCAATAACAGTTTCTTGGTCACTAGTCAAACTCTATGCCTGAAGTGTGAAGCCTAAACTGGGAGCCTGTCTGCCCTTATGTCACAAGGTGCCGCACTGCCAAGGGCTGCCTGGACGTGTCACCAGGAGCCAAAGTGCCAGAGCCACCATGCCTGCAGACTGTGCTGCTCTGCACGTGCAGGGCTGTGATACTGGCTTAGTCTTGGGCAGAAACTACTTTTTTTCAGTGCATCAGCTCTTCGAAATGAATATTTCTAAATGTACAGTTTACTTCCTTGCTGAAGTTACAGAGGAGGGCTGCCCAGGCTGTTGTGACACCTCTGCGTGTATTTGACACATGCCATGCTGTAAAAGACCTGTATTCATTTACACACCTACACAAAAAAGTGAAATAATATGTAAAAATTAACCAAATGTGCAAATTTTCCCTCAAATTTATCAGTATTTTGTATGGGATTTTCCTGTTTTCAGACAGGATATTTTGATGTAGAAACCATATATATCATGTACCTGACTTCTGTGTTTGTTGGGCAATCGAATCCAGGAGTAATACCCCTTTACTGAACATCAAAACATGTGTACTTGATCAAAGTCATAGGGAGACCAGTGATGACTGTCAAGTCCATGTAGAGGGATTGAGTTTAGGGGTGATTTTGGTTCTATCTGTACCTGATGCACTCACACATCTGGTAATAACCTCTAGAAAGAAAGCAGGGTTATAACTGAGGTTTCAGCTGGACTGTGAATGTGTCAACGTCCTAAATGTCCTGTTGTTTGTGAGGATCTACTGAAACTTGATTAGGATTGTATCAATTTGATCAGATTTCTTTTTACATTTAATTTTTACTTGAACTGAGTTTCCTTTAATTCATTCCTTTCATTCCTTCAGCCAACCCACTCTACAGAAACTGTTAAGTATCTTCTGATCCCCTTCATTTCACGGAAGTCAGCACATGCTGTGTCTTATGAAGTTACATTGCTAAATGCTGGACAGTGTGAATATGCTGATCTCTGTCAAACATAATATACAGAAGTTTTATCGGACTGCTCTTGTTTTAGAACAACATGAATTAGCATCTCTGTCTGTCACCCAGACTCATATTGTCAGGAAATGTGTAGGATCATAATTATCTTGGAGACTTCTAGCCCCTTTTCAGATCTGACAGAGACTGATCAACAACTCCAAAAATTACTGAAGCAGAGTATGACTGACAGATAATCAGAGAGATGGGGGCAAGTGGGTACCTAAGCTCCATTTATTGCAAAGCTCAATTAATACTACAGATATGCGGGGGTTTTTTTAGGTGCCATCAGTACTGGATTTTCCTATGCCAAAATTTTCTTTAGATTTCTCAAAGCTTTGAGCTTCACAACGTATTTGTGGGTGTGATTACTTGGTTCTAATACCAAGCTAGGTATGAAAAGAATAGTTTTGCATTCACATGTATGTAAATGTACAGATGTATGTTCAAAAGAATTATAGAGGGCTTCTCATGACAGAATTAGGCAGGGAAGCCATGATCTTTGTCTAAAAATGTTTTTGCTTTGTAAATAATAATCATCTAAATATACTAGAATATAAAGGATAAGAAGGAAGGACATAGACTGGATATTCACACATATTTGGATTAAAACTTGAGCAACTTCTGAGCTGGATGTGAAAATGGATAAGAAAACACTGAAATCTTTTATGAAAATAAGTGAGATGAAACTTTACTTTCATTTTTAGAAACTAATATATGGCATCCTTATTGTTACCTTCATAATTTTTTCTGCTGAAATATTCCATTTCTCCTCATTGTTATGGGACTATGAAAAAACTTGCTGTGTAAAAATGGAACAGCTGTGTTTCTCTGCCCCATAAAATCCAGAATCATCCTTCACTCTTACACATGCTCATGATCACATTTAATTAAAATCAAGAGCATGATGGATCTTCCTCAGCAGTTGTAAGAAGAGAGTTACTGGTGAAAGCAGCCTTTGAGTCAGTTGAGGGAAATTCTGTGGGGGAGGTTTTCACTCTTCCATCCCCTAGTATAAACCTGGGGCTCATAAATTATCAGAGCTTTCAGTACCCAGCAGGGAAAATCCCGGACAAATAATAAACCCTGAAATGTAAAGAATGGAAAAAATACACCAATTCACCAACGTATTTATAGTTTTAAAAATATGGAACCACCATTCAGAACCAACATAAAATACCAGCTAGAAAGAACAGTATCCCAGGCACAGGCAAGAAATCTTGCTGTGCTTGTAATTTTGTCAGTTGCTAGGAAAAGATCACTGCTAATGCAGTGCTAATAATATGAGTGTATGAAGCTGAGTTTGCAGCTCTCAGGTTCTTGTTTCCATACTGAAATGCAAATCATCGTAAGACGTCCGTCTTCACTTCAGGAGCCATATTGCAATGAAATTAGTTGCTCTGCCATTAGGAAAAAAATGGTGATTTCACCTTTTACAATGGTAATGTTTTTGCTTAGCACATTGGGATATGAAATTTGCTCTTATGGTTAATGGTGATTTTAGTTCCTTTCTTATAGAGGCAGTGCCACTGATTGTTGCTGGCAGCTGAGTGTCTTTTGAGTCATAAGTTTATTTTATTAGATTAGAGCCTGATGGTAATTACCTAAACCTAGAAAGTCCTGAAGTTGAGAACTCAGCAACACTTTTATTTCTTGGTAGTCAGTTTATAATAGGGAAGGAAAAAAGGAAATATCTCTGTTTCTTGCCTACACAAGTTTGGATTATGTATTTTTTCTTTATTCCAAACTCTGTATTACTGGATATATTCCTTGAGAAGTGGTGCTTTGTTCTTAAAAATAAACATATATCTGGAAGGTAAGGAATGTCTTTAAGGAATGGGTAATTTAATATTTTCATGCTGATGCATCCAATTATGTTAGTTGTGCTGATTTATATTTAGTCCTGAAATATCTTATGATTGGCTTAGTGCTTTGGAATGGGAAACATGCCAAGAAATCAGCAAGCTACACTTGCCAGATATTGCTCAAAGATGTGACTTGATTGAGGTCTTTATGATACTGCAGACAGTCTCATCTTGCAAAGATGCCTCCCTCAACAAGGTATTTTAAGTAGAAAATCAGAATAAAATTTCCCTTTTGGACTATATGGATTTGATTATCTCAGTGCAAGAGACTAGACCCTAAAATTAATTCCCACAATTAAGCAGATGTGCCAGCCAAGATGTTGCTGTCAATTTGTTACAGATGGTCTTGACCATTAAAATTTAGGTGGACTATGCTATCATCTGAGTTTCAGTCACCTTAGAGTTCCCATATAAGTCAGGGATGATTTGCCAGCTACTGAAAATTAGTGTTTAGTTATCTCTGAAGTGATGTTTTCCTGAAGATCTTCCTGTATTCCCGAATTTGATCTCATACTACAGTGATATTTGGGGCATCCCCTTCTCAGAGTGAAAGCGATGAGTGCCTTGGCAGACAGGAAGATGGGGATATGGGCAGGACTGCAGGACTTCCCCACAACTTTTAAATGCTGTGGGATCTTTACATCCCATCTCCACAGCAACCATGCATGAATAGAAGAAAAATTGGCTTAATGTCTCAGCATGAGGAGAAGCACTTATTGCCTTCTGGCCTTACAGAAATGTAGCAGGAGTGAAATGCTTGTATGATTTTAAGGAATAATAAATGAGAGATACATAAGATAGTACACATATGTATGTGTATATAGTGTTTATGATGTATTTGTGAGGGGTGAACACGTAGGTGTTATACACACATTCTTCATGTTTTGCAACATGCATAAATGCTGCTGATTTGAGACCCCAGCCTTTACTGCCGTAGGATTAATGGTCTGCTGGTGTTACCTTCCCTGCTTTCTTAAGAAGCTCTCTAAGCTCTAATAGAAGTCATTTGTGATGTTCTGCCAAGGTAAAAAGAAATCAGGAGAAAAGTGCCCACCCTCCTGAGGTTGTTGTCCCACATCTTCCCATGCAAGTATGAAGCATTTTGTTTCACAGTATGCCCTTAAACAACAGGTAGGAAGACAAATCGGAGCATTTGAAGGTTTGCTCCTTACCTGTTGTGATGGCTTTGCTGCTTGCTTTATAGGGATTAACCACTTACTCATTTGGAAACTAAAGACAATAGACAAAAAGAGTGTGAAGTTATCCACTGAAAAATGAGCAGGTACAAGTTTAGAAGCACACCTGAAAATTAGGGAGAAGGTATTTTGTGATTGTTCTCCTGGAGGACGAAGCATGGAGTTTGACTTAAATTCTCAGGGAACAGCTGGACATAGTTTGCTGAAGAAATAATTCATTAGTTAAGAGACATACATATGCTAATGCATTAAAATACTTTTTAATTATGGTTTATGCTATTGTTTCCACATATATTTTCCCTTTTTCCCCCACAGTCTGGTGGTTTTTGTTTCTTCAGGGAGACTCTTTACTGAACTATTCCCTTGGCAAAATTCAAGGTCCAGTTGTGGTCTCCCTGGCCAAGGACAGAATCAGGAGGACAGCCAGTTCATGTATGCAGTTTTAGACAGAATCAGATCCAAATGCTGTGTTGAGACTGTCTTGAAAGCTGCAACCAGTGTGTGAGACCATGGGCTGACAATGTTTTTCCACAAGGGGAAAGTCAAGGGTGGATAGTAGAAGTAATTTTTATATGAAAGAAAGTCATAAGTATCTCTGAGATGAGGACTTGTAGCACTGCAAAATCCTGCCTTAAATAATGGGAATGCTTTCACACTTGCCATAGTAACAGCAAAATTGCTAGGGATAAAATTAACTCAGCCTCTCTATGCTTTGTATTATTGCCATTTTAGCACTTGATACGCCTTTTAATTTTGCCCATGGCCAGAATATATAATGAAATCAGAAAGACTACAGTCTAAGTAGCCCTTGATAGTCATCGTAGCACATAAATATAAATAGTTGTTTGAAATTGATGCTTAGAAATAAAGTTTTAATTCAGTCAGTCTTCATCAGAAACAAAGCCCTGAAAAAATTCAATTTAATCTACAACACAGGCTACTTGGAGGGATAAAATTACTGTTAACTGTTTACCACTGAAACTTTAGATTTTGGAGAGTCACCACAAGCTGTAACAGGGACCTACATACAGACATTTCTCCTAAGTGCTCATTAGAGCTGCCCTGAGTTAACTCTAATAGATCATTGTTCAGAACACTGTTCAGTCAATGGAAATTGAGTTTTAGAGCAAATAACAGTATTAGGCTGCAGACAGCACGAGTTTCCTGACAAATACCTTCATGTGATTGTTGTAGGTATGAATACATCACACATTCCAGTAATTTTGAAAGAACTCTGAGGAATGAAAGTCACTTTTACAGACTTTTTAAAATAAACCCACACTTTTCTAAGAAAGTATTTTCTTTAAAATAGAACCCAACAGTTCCCTTCCCTCTCTGAGTCACAAGGACTAAAAGCTCTAATGGCATGTCCTCATGATAAGTGCTTTAGTGGCAAGGAAAATACAATTGTTTTTTGCAAGTCAGGTTATGTATTTCCACTGTACTTCTAGAAACCAGAAAACTCAGTTATTGCTTAGTCAGTTCGCTGAGTTTTGTGAAGGTGACAAGGAACTAGAGAAAAGCTGTCCTTGTCCTTGCTCTGCAGATGTCTGCAGTCAGGAGATCTGCCTCCCTCATTTAGGTGTTGGGTTAGTGCCAGCTCTTGTACTGCCTCTCTAGCACAAAGCCTCTCTAGAAAACCCTCAGGCTGATGCCTCTTGAAGCCTCCTAGAAGCTCATTTGGATACCAGAGGGCTGCACAGGGTTTGGCAGTGAAGCACACAGATCATCTGCCACCATCCCTGTCCACAGCCAGAGGAGAGACAAATGGTACCAGAGAGTAGGCAATGACCTGGGGCAGCTCCCCACCTCAACCAGTCCCAGCCAGTCCCTCACACACCTGGCCAAAGTGGAGGAGGCTTTTGGAGCCCTGAAGTGCTTTCTCACGATTTCACGTGGGTAAACACACAGAGTTTTTTGACTATTTTTTTTCTATTGTAAACAAAACTGTTACCGAATAAAGGGAGCTTAAGGAAGAGCTACTCTAATTTCCAGCAGGTCGAGGTATGAATACATGACAGAGGATTAAAAAAAGGCAAATACTAATTGCAAGGGAAGAGTCAGTTATGTAACAGCCTGTAAATATTTGATAGTGTAGGAGAAACTGGTGACAATCTGCAGGTATTTGAAAATGTAACCTTATGGGAGGAGTGGATTTACTTACATGAAAAAAGCATGATGAATAGTAATGGGCTAACATTAAGCAAGAAAAAATATAAGATAAATATCAGGAAAAAATTGGAAATTTTATAATCATTAGCTATCAGATTGTGGGTTTGAATCAGCAGTGGTCTGCAAGTTGCTTACTGTTAAGTGTTCTAGCTACATGGATTGTCTGGTAAGTTATGTTTAAGTCAATTAAAACTTCTGTGAATATTTTCTTATTATTTCCTTCCAAGATTTTAATTGCCAAGTGGAGTGTGGGATGGACTACAATTGCAGATGCTGAGGGAACTGACATGCTCAGTCACAAGCAGAAGAGGCACCTATGTAACGCCTCCTTTAGTAAGAGGTGGTTCTTCACAGGAAAAGATTTTTGATTATGTTATGAGTCAATGAGGAACATTTTGCCAGGAGTTATGCAGATCCTACTGCATGATATATTTTAGCCAATTTAATAACTTCAGTGAGTTAGAAATCTTGATATAGTAAGAATCCTACTTAAAATTCAGGAATACCATGTAACTTTATTTTAACAGTAAAGCTGTGTCCAACATGTAGCTTTCAGAATATTACATCTTTTCATGTTTTTGCTATGTAAAGAATTATATAAAAAGTAATGTAACTGAAATATTATGTAGCTTATTACTCAACTAGGCTATGGAAATTATTTGGGGATTTTGGTGTTTTCCCCCAGTTTCTTTCAACCTTATGAGATAATATTTATTTTGTTTTCTAGACACTGAGTCATTTGTGCAAAGTTTTACATCTGTTGTTGACAGCACATTTATATGTCACTAAATTTTCTATCTTGGTGTCTGACTCATCACTGTGCTTCCCCAGTGTAAACAGATTTTTTGTAATGGAGTTACAAAGGCATAAGAAAGAAGAGACATAACATAGACCGAACCCTTTGGCTGCTGTAAAATTTTCCTCTGTGAACATCCGTGCATGGCGGATGAGAATATAAACAAATAGAGTTAATTATTTTATAAGCTGTGTAAATAGTTATGCTTTGGGGACTAAAGCCCTCTCCAATCGATATAGACATATTGTCTTGTAAGAAATTGGCAGCAATCCTTTCCTTTAGGAAGACTAGTTACCTGGTTATTTTCAGAGGTGGGAAACACCATGTTGGGGCTGCAAACACCATAGTGCTGTATCTCTATTCCCTGGGAAACCAAACAGTAACACAGGAGTGGTGAAGTGAACGTAATTCTAAAAACAGGCTTTTGCTTTTATTTTGTGCCATTTACAATCTTTTCCAGCCTGTGACACGGGGCTCCCATGCTGAGCATATTGCCTTGTACTGTGTAGCAGGCAGAGTGACTGTCAGTGCCTGCGTCTCTTAGAAGTGCAGCAGTACTTAGGTGGTGCTAACATGGGGAACAGCACACAAGGGTGGGGGCAGCCACTGAAACCAGCCAAGGAACCTGGACTGGGCTACAGGGTTAACATACTGCCTTGGTAGGGAGGCGGGAAATGTGGGAAAGGCCAGGAAGATGTGAGGCCATTGCTGTTCATGGCCTTTTGCAGTACATCCTTTCTGCCCCCACAGCAACAGCGTACGGCAGCTTTAGCTGTGGAAGTGTACGTGCAGTCAAATGTAGAATAACTTGTCCATGGGAAGTCAGTTAGAGATCAGCCGTGCAGATGCCTTATGCCAATGGGATTAATTTGTTAGATGCTATGAGTTCCAGTGTGTTTTTGTTGCATTTACTACTTTAATATGCTTTTCTGATAAGTACTTGTTTTATACTCGTGGTACATCTGCTTAGCCAAGGAATTAGTGCTGTAAGTTGTTAAAATAAAAGGGAGTCAAAGTTTTGCCACTAGCTGATAGACTTTGCTTCTCCTATGTCTTAAACATTTGCCAAATTAGGCAAAATGCTTAATTATCTAATACAACTGCAGCAAGATTCAGTTTAATCACAATAGAATATACATTCTATTTCCATTCCGATGGAATACATAATGGAATATAATATTTGAGTTTATGAGTTATGAAAAGTACAAGCAAACACCAGTGTGAAAGCCTTGTGAATCATCATTTCATTAGCTTCTGCAGTTTTCAAATTGATTCTTTGCCACTGAGTTCAGCCAAGCCAAGATTTTACTCCAAATGCAGGGGGTTTTGTACACTTCACCTAATGGAACGAGTTTTTTAGTTACCCCATACAGCTTTAAAATTATTAGGAAATATTTTATAAATTCTGTGCCTCACCTGGTTTGAGAGTAAGTAATGTAGGGGCACTGAGTCATTTGTTATGACAGACTCTCTTTAATATCCTGCTTCATTGCTTGTTTCTTTTCACTTTGTCTTTTTTTTTTTCTTTAATAGGGCACCTGAAATACATTAGAAAGACCAGGTTTCTCTCCCTTGGTCAAGTTTATGCTTTGTCTTTCTTGCTTCAAGCTACATACAAAGAGTAGAGAGAGAAGATAAAACTTTTAGGGAAAAGTCATGAAAATAATAGGGTATCATGAGATTTGTTTTCTAAGAAAAGTCTAGAGGTCATTCTAATTTAGCAAAAAGGAGGGGGCTGTGATGCTTTTGTGACTGCATGAGAAATAGAAAAGTGATTTTAGATACAGCCAGTCTAGCAGTTGGGTTTGTAACATTTGATCATCTTAGACTTTCAGTGTTTCTTTCATTTTAGCTGTTGGAGTTACGGCAGAATTTGTCCATCTACATTGACAGAGATTCATTCATTTAGAATTTATGAAGAAGGGGCTTTTTTTTCCTGCTGAGAATTCATTACTTTCCCATGTCAAGAAGTATTGACAGCAAGAATATTGATATCATTCCAAGTAAACAACTATTACTTTTCTTAATCTAAACAGTTTTGTTGCTTTAAACATAATCTCCTATCTTACATGATGTGTGCCCTTTCAGACATGAACAGCTTTTGCTTTTTTTATTTGTCATGTTTTCCAAACTTCATGTGCTACATAGGGGGAAAAGTGACTCCTTCCATATTTATCTGCATTTTAGGCATCAAACTACACAAGAAGATGCTCTGTGGAAGATATTTGTCTCCAGCTTCTAAAATAGAAGTCTAAATAATAGAAAGACTGTTAGTCTAATGTTTTACTCTAGCCTTTAATTACCACTCCATATGCTAATAAACACATTATTGTAGCAGACATAGTGATTATTTAATGGAAATATTTTTAAATCATCACTTTTCTGCAGTGTTTGCAGCCAAAATATTATGGCATTGTATATTGCAGCCCAGGAATCTGTCCAGATGTTAAAGCAGAACTCACTTGTTTTCACTAACTGGAAACTGACTAAAAAAAACCCTGAAGACCCACAGATGGCAAATACTGAAATGCTTTCTTGTTGTTGTTGTTCTCACTTTCAGTAGTCTATGACTGTGTAATTAACAATGAAGAAGAAAAATAAATGCTTGAGTTTCGATTTGTATTGTAGAGAAAAAAAGTTATCTCTGAGAGAACCAGTTATAACTATATCAGGATCAGTTTAAACCATTTAAAAAATTAAGAGCACAGAAAGTCAGATTTCTGTATCACTGAAAGAAAATTTCAGATCCATCCACTGCAATTGAAAGTGCAATGAAGAATCATCAGTGGGAACAAAGACATGCACTGCAATTTGTCGTAGCTTCAAGCCTGCAATTTCTCACCACAGGATAAACTAAGCAAAGTTTTTGAAAGTAGTGACAATATTTTCAGTCATTCACATTTTGGTCAGAAGCTCAAGGGGAAGTCTGTGTCTTTGAGACTCAGCCTCACTGTGCACATTGCACACTTGCTTCTTATCTGCACATGCCATCAACAACCGCTTTTCTTTCTAAAAGAGTTGAAGTTCATGTTTCCTGTCTTCACTTCACTTTTTTCAAGGCATAAGCCACACACCATCTGTGCACATTCCATTGAAAGACTCTAATTTCTATCTGTCAAGCTAAAACGAAGCATCCCTTCATAGCAGTACAGTTTTGCTCATTGACACACAGTGGGATTCATCCTGGAAGGCAGGAGAAAGTCTTGTCAGAAAAGGAAAAATTTCAGAGTGTGAAAAGAACTCAAAACTATCCATCGCCCATGAAGAGATACTTAACTTTCTATGAGAAGTAAATGTGGCAATTTCCTGCATCTTGTTACTTTAAATTGGCAAGACCAAGCTTGGATTGATGGAACTGTTTACTTGTTCTCCAGTGGGAAATGTTACCAACTACTTCTTAATTCTTGGTGTCAATATTGCATTTTATCCATTGTGCTAAAACACAGTGCTTCATCTGTAGATGCACATGTGCTGTGAATCTGCTTTGAAGTGAAATCTTGTTCTCATCTGTGTTTTGTGTACAAAGCTGTAATTCTCCCTTGCAATGTTCCAGTTAGTTTACCTGCATATAAATAGCAGTGAGGAGAATCTTAAAATGTGAGGAATGTGAGATTGTTGATTTCTAGAAAATTATGCCTGTATCAAATGAGAGAAGAGAAAAAACAGGAGCAGGAGAGCTGAAAGTTGTCTTTAGGTAGAGTCACATCTATTTAGAAACTGTCTCAGGTTTCTATGAGCTGCTAGCAGACTTTTACTGCATCTGTTTAATGATGATGGGAAATATTTGGAGATCTGAAGATGTGACAGTACCTGATGTGATTTAGTTCAATTTATTGAAGTTTGGCTTGGATAAAATCATCCTTTATTGAAAAAATGGCAATGAAATATAAGCTGTCAATGACTATTTACTATGACTTCTTCAGAGAGATTTCTTCTACCCTCTGGGAAACAGAAGAATAAAAGAAATTATATGATATGAGAAGATATTAAAGACCTCCTTGGAAATTTTGGGATAAGTTCTTATTTATCTTTGCAGTCAATTTCTTGCCTTAGAAATAAATAAATAAAGCATGAAACTCAAAGCTGCACATGAATAATGTTTGGCTGAATAAGATGCCCGGAGACTTTAGTCTTACTCGGGTTTGTGTTAAAAAGAGAGTAATTTGCCATACTTGAAAAAAAGGTTGATTTAGCTGAACTGCCATCATATAAAACAGAAGTAGATGGAGCCTAATCTGGACAAGTGTGTCCCAAAGGAGAGTATCTGTGTAATGTCCTAGTTCGTCTCCCTCCTCCTGAACTGCCTGGACTTCTGTCAGCAAAGCGCCTAAGGAAAAATAGAACAGGCAAGCAAGCTAATGTGGTATCTTGGATCTGGAGAAAGAAAGGAAACAGCAATGGGATGGAATATTAAAATAAGAAAAATCAATTACTTGATTGTCCAGGTGGCCTTTGAGATGGAAGCAGCAGTATTGCACTCCTGGTTCCCCTGCACCAGTATCCACAGGAGAGACCAGGACAGCAGGAAAAGGCAAAATGGAGGACACAGAGGAAAAACACTGTCACAGGTTTCCAGCAGTAGCATTGGCATACATACATGTTATCTTGCTTTCACAGTGCTTCCTGACTCATTGCTATGGCCATGGAAGGGTTACAAAGCTGAGGCATGGTGGCATGCATGGAGCTGTCCATCTTACACGTCTCAATACAGTTGCAAAAGAACCGGAGGTAAAATTCAGCTTTTAAACTCAGATGTGTAATAGCTGTTTCTGCTACTTTTTGTGGTAATGGAAAGAATGAAAATTTTTCTTCAAATGAAGGGTCACACAGAAGGGCAACCTGCTCTTTTCCTGGACAGCTGAACTGCTCAGGTTATACTGGCTTGTACAAATGCCTGTTAAACATTCTGCAAGAGAAACTAAATTTCTCTGAAAGAACCTAGATGTGAATTCCCCATATGTGTACAAAATAACAACAAAAACAAAAACAAAGGTGCCCTTTTAGATGTGAGGAAGGTAGTAAATTGATCATGATGGAGAAGTCTCCCTCTGCAGATGCCAGCTCCTCCTTAGCTTTCACAAGAGGAGAGAAGACAGCAGAGGAAGATGCAGGGCTGACGGCTTTGCTGTGCCTCTGCACCTCTCCGTCTGCTCCCCATCCTCAGCACCCTCATTTTACGAAGAATGAAAACGCACATGTACTTCCAGGAGCACTAAAATAACTTTTAGACCGTTGGCACATTGGCTGTAGTTTTTTGCAATTGTTAAAGACTGCTTGAGATACTGTTTTATCAGCATTTACAACCTGCTCTGAGAGCTGTTCCTGCTGGGCTGTTGTTTCCTCTCTGCTCCATCCCACTGGGATTCTCAGCCTCTGCGTACCTTCTCCTATACACAGTTGCCCTTAGCAACACCCATTTGAAAAGGCCTGCGGTGCTGTCATCTTCCCCAGAGGATGGGAGCTCTGCCAGTGCCAGCAGCAGCACTGGCAGAGCTCAGGTCTCTGGGCCTCCCCCGGTGAGCAGGACTGAAGGAAATATACCTCCAGAAAACAACCGTTTCCAGGAAGGAGAGGGCAACATATCCAACATCAAAACCATTTGATGAGTCACTTACCTACTAGGAGCTGGTCTGGTGGAAACCCCATCCCTGATGTTCTTCAGAGTCAGTGCTGCATCCCTTTGTCTCTAACCCCTTCCACATCCAGAACCACCTCCTCTCTCACACCTGCCTGCTTCTTGTGGGACTGTGCAATTACCTGGACCGTGACTGAACAGGTTAAAAATACTCTTGACAAAAGGTTCATTTTTAAACTGGGAGTGAGTAGGTTTAGATTAAGTATTAGGAAGAAATCCTTAACTGTGAGGGTGGCGAAGCACTGGAACAGGTTGCCCAGAGACTGTGGATGGCCCATCCCAGAAAGTGTTCAACACCAGGTTGGATGAGGCTCTGAGCAACCCAGTCTAGTGAAAGGTGTCCCAGTCTAGTGAAGGTAGTCCCTTTCAACATTACTGTTGGGATGTTTGGACTCAGATCTGCACTCTACATCAGGTCATTTATCCTCACTCCAAGCTCCATCTGCATTCTCTTTCTTTTCTTCCTTCATCCCCAACCTATGCCAGTTCTTGTGAAACCATAGATCTGTAGCTTTTGACCCATCAGATTACACAAATTACATTTAACCAAATAGCAGAACTGCAACAGCAATTAACAAGGCTGGATGTGGTGAGATATCTGATCAAGAACAGCTGAAGTTGGTATGTTGTTACTCAGAATAGTGGTGCACCTCAAAACTGAGGGTTCAAAGTCCTCGAGCCTGCGCCCCTCAGTGGTAATAATGCCTTTGTTTTCTTATTTGCTGTGCATTGTCCTTAATTTTAGGAGGGAGTTACATTATCACTATTCTTCCAGCTATTGCTGTTCTCATGTCCTAATAGAAAATACATGTGTTTGGCAGATCTCTAACAAACATGGTAAAATAGAAGTATATTCTAGTTTCTCAAACTGAAAGTGAATTTCTATTGGTCATGTAGAGCATGGGTTTTAGAGAGACTTGAAAAATACACAGCAGGTGTGTAAATCGTGGAAGAGAAGCTTATGGAAACAGTAGTGGGAACCCAGATTTTCCTTAGCCAGTGCAGTGGGTAGAAAAGCTTACTCACAGGATACCTTCCTACTCCAAGCAGTGAACCCATGGTTTAAGGTTTTAAATTTGTTCATCCTGTCAAATTCTTTGTGTGCCTGACCCAGCTCTCAAGATCAGTACAGGCAGCACTGTATGCTTTGGCTCACTCCAAAGAGAGCACTGCTGCAACCAAGGGTTGTGTAAAATGAGGAATGCAGAAGTTTTAAAATTATGTGTTAGCATTTTACAAGCCAAAGCAGTAAAGCATGTTTCATTTTTAAAGATATCTATACTCTATCAGTTGGTATCATTGTGTTGTGGAAGACCTGATCCTTGAGCAGACTGTGTTGGCATGTGCTTACTCCTACAGCACTGGAATAAACCTGTCATTTCCTCACACCTGCTCACATCAGTAAGTTGTGACTATGCCCTCACACTGCTGAGTTTAAAAACAGTCAATTCAGCCTATTTAAAATAAAATTAATTGGAGGATACCATAATAAAACCTCAGGATTTACTAACCGAGTAGAACAAATAAATTAATATTAAATTGTACTATAAGAAGCATAACTATACAGTCTCCTTAAAAGGATGCTTTTTATGGTGATACATAAAAGGTGGAAGTTTGGGGTTTTTAAAGTTGCATTTTCTAATGTATCAAAAGTAATATTCCATAAGCATTGATGTTTTCAGTAAATCTGGGGTGAGCAACATCCCTGAAAAAAATCATTCCATGTGCTGAATGGGCTGCAAAGCAAATGGTGTCTTTGCCTGAATCATCAGAGATCTCCTCAGATGCAATTGTTCCAAGGTAAAAATGGCAAAGTCTTCAACTGAAATTGTGAATGTTTTGTAGAAAGACAAGAGTGGAAGAACTGCACATCCTCTTCCCCACAAGCTCCAAGGCCTCAGCTGTGGCAAGACATGTAGGAGGTAATCTACAGAACACTGTGTGTTTTTGTAATTGAGTTGTGAAAAAAACCTGAAATACATGTAGTCATGATTATTCTGTGTTGAAAGGAAACATGTACCCTAATAATTTATGGAGATATTACAGTAATTTGCCATTCAAACCATATATTTTTAGCCACAGAATCTTGTTCTCAAATTTCAATTGATATCCGGTGAAGTAAATCTGGTTTGCTAATATCTCTTAATAATTTTATGAGAATGGATTGGTTCTCACATCAAAACTTTTTGGTAGGAGGTACCCAAAATTCAATCATGTGCATGACATAAGTTAGCTGAGTCTCCCTCATCTCTGTGTTTTTTGTTGTGTCAGTAAGTATGTCATGTTTAATCTCTGTGAAATGCTGGAAGCTGATTAAGTAGATGTTTGTAAGATTTTTCATAATAGCTATTTTCTAATATACATGCTTTATTAAGTAATGAAGCAAGGTTAAAAGGATTTTCTGAGCTTGAATTAATATTTTTCCTAAGGAATACAACAGAAGTATGACATCTAAGCAAAAATGAAAGGAGAAGACGGAAGGGAGGAAAGATAGAATGTACAGCAGGGTTGGAATAACATGCAAATTCCAACTGAGCAAGCAGGGAAGCAGGGCTCCGATAAAAACAAGAAAAATTCTCAGCAAAGCCAGATCAATGGTCCCCTTAGTCCTGTGTCATTCCAACAGCAGCAGGAGATGATGCCATTTGGGGATGCAGGCCTGGTCAAAGTCATCAGTCCATTCCCCTTGTACTCCCTCAGCATCCACAATCATTGGATGTGGATGTTTGAAGCTATCTTCTCTGCTCGTGGACCCTTTGTCCAACAGCAAATCCTTTACAAGACAAGTTTACTAGACATGGAAATGGAAATTAATATGACTTTCAATAAGCTTACCTGCTCAGTGAAGATCTAACCAAACATGATAATCTACAGGCTGCACCCATACCAGGGTTTGGGAAGGAGGTGAAGGTATTGCTAGGCCTTCTGCACTGCCAGATACTGCATGGGGTATGTGG
This sequence comes from Dryoscopus gambensis, assembly GCA_013389985.1. Lineage (NCBI taxonomy): Eukaryota > Metazoa > Chordata > Aves > Passeriformes > Malaconotidae > Dryoscopus > Dryoscopus gambensis. The sequence goes on along the minus strand of WEIT01010402.1, from coordinate 87,741 downwards.
TACTGACTCGCAGGTGGTCAAGCAGCTGGACCAGTTACTGGCAGTACAGTTCCTGAGGTACTTCTTGAAGCTAGGTGTTGGGGTTTTTGTGAGTGATGTCTTCAGTAGAAGGTCTGATAAGACATCTTCAGCTTTAAACGTTATGTTGTGAGACTTACAAGATTACTTAGTCGTGAGTCTTGTAAATAGATGTTGAAAAGGTCCTGATATTGAGATCTGCAGATCAGAGGATAGAAGGAAGAGAACATGAATTGGCTATAACATGCATATGAAACAGCTGCCATTGCTAGCCAAAGGTTGTTCAAGTATTCAGATCTTCTGTCTCATGACACCTTAACATCAATGTTATATGGGCAATAACAGATCTTACACAAAAGAAACCTTTTTGGGGTGGCAGAGTGTCTTAATGTCCTTGGGCTCATCTGTCAGTGTACATTCACAGAGCTGGATGGGGTTTAATTTGCTATTCACTCATCAAGACATCTTCATTCCTCTTTCCCTGAACCATGCATGCTCTTCCAGAATAGTCATTAAATGTTCAAATAAGGATGGATTTTATGTTTGATTTTGCACTAGATACTGTAAATGCTTTTTACTCATGGACAGCCTTGGAAGCTTTCTTTCTTAACCAGAAGGATTTATCATTTCACAGAATCACTGAATGGTTTGGGTTGGAAGTGATCTTAAAGATCACCTAGTTCCAACCCCCCTGCCATGGTCAGGGACAGTTTTCACTAGACCAGGTTGCTCAAAGCTCCATCCAGCCTGGCCCTGAGCACCTCCAGGAATGGGGAGTCCACAACTTCCCGGGGCAACTCGTCCAGTGTCTCACCACCCTTAGAATAATATCCTAATTGGATATTGGAATATCCTTGATATTCCTAATATCTAATATAAACCTGCCCTCCTTCAGTTTAAGGCCATTTCTCCATGTCCTATCCCTATATTCCCTTTTGAAAAGTCTCTCTCCAGCTTTCTTGTAAGCCCACTTTAGGTACTGGGAGGTGTTGTAAGGTCTCCCCAGAACCTTCTCTTCTCCAGGCTGAACCACCCCAACTCTCTCAGCCTGTCTTCACAGGACAGGTGCTCCAGCCCTGTGATCAGCTTAATGGGTCTCCTCTGGGCTTGTTCCATCAGGTCCATCTTTCTTGTGTGGGGACCACAGAGCTGGACGCAGCACTCCATATGGGGTCTCACAAGAGCAGAGAGGCAAAAGCACCTCCCTCAACCTGCTGGTCACGCATCTTTTGATGCAGCCCAGGTTGCCTTTTGATGCAGGATCTGGTTGCCTTTCTGGACTGCAAGCATACATTACCGGGTCATGTTAAGCTTTTCATCCACGAACACCACCAGGTTTTTCTCCCCAGGCTAATCTTGATCCATTCTCTGCCCAGCCTGTATTTGTGCTTGGGGCCCCCCTGACCTGTGTGCAGGACTTTGCACTGGGCCCCGCTGACCTTCATGAAGTTTGCACAGACCCACCTCTGAAGTGGTCTTTTGAATTACCTAAAGCTTGTCACTCCAGTTTTTCTGTAAGGGCAACTATTAGCATTGCATTTTGAAAAAGATAAATTATAAAGCCATAAACATGTCAAGATTATAGAAAAACATGTTTTAGCAAGTCCAGACATACATCTGGTAAAGAATGCTATTGTCATGTTTGTAAGCAAAACATCACTCTTGGGACTGCAAGACAGCTGGTGGCTGGTTTTATTTTTTTGCTAGTTTTTCTTTAACCATTTCTTAGAAAACATCCGTTGTGGCACTTTAAAAACACAATATTATTCAAAGTCAGACTTTAAAATCACATCTTTAAATATATATTTTAAAAAATATATATACACAAATATATATACACACACATAAATATACTGAGCAAAAAGTACTTTAGCCAATTTTCATTTTATAGGAGGTCAGAAAGGAAAGGACTGTGGTGGATTTTGACAAATCAAGTATGTCTGAGACCGATTTTCATGTGTTCCCAAAGATCCTGGAAGGCAGCAACACTGAGCACACAGCAGAATGTGGCATCACCAGGTCAACCATAGTTTTCATTAAAGTATCAGCACCCCAGGAGCTCTAATAGCCTTGATGAAGCCGAGTACTTTGGAATAATTACTAGCCAGTTTTTTGGTCCTTTTGTTATTTCACAAAATATTTTTGTACTGGACCAGTTAATATGGTCATTCAATGTTCTAATGTTAATATATGTTTAATTCATATTATACTCCTGACAACAGTCTGGTGTGGTTTTGGTTTTAGGGCTTTCTTCTATATTTTGCACTTGTGGGAGTTTGGCAGCTGTGGTCTGCCTATGCTGCTGAAACAGGGTTAATTTTTCTCTGTCTACATCCCTCTTTATCATATGTGTTAAGAATTTTTTGAAAACACCCCATAAAAGCATAATCTTTTCCTCTTCATTTAAAACTCCTTTGGAGAATGTGACTTATTTTTCTACTTATTAAAAAAGTTGCTGTGACTTTGAAAGCATTAATTTCTTAGCTCCTGGCTGGGTGATTTTTCTTCTGTGTAGTTCAAAAACCTTTTGTTCACAAGTCTGATAGACTCTGTCTCTTCAAGTACTTCACTAACAGGCTTTTTATTTTAGAAAAGAGTCCTTCGTGGCACAGGATTTTGTACCTATTTTTCAGCATGTACATTATATGCTGTATCAAAGCATTATTGCCTTTTCATGTATGGCAAACTGTTTCAGACTTGGCTTCCAGGAAGCCATTATAGAGAGACAAAAGATGGCACAGAGTCCTTTTAGTGCAGAAAGAACTTGATAAATGCCCTCAAAACTTTCAGATTTCTTTTCACACAGTTAGCCACTGGACACTTAGAGTCCTAAGAAATCCTATTATTTAATCATGTGCGTCTTTTCCAAAGCAAAATGTGCTGTTCAGCTGGGGAATAAGTACTGTGAATGATGAGCTTAGAAGCCTTTAAACCTATTACTAGTACACGTGGCATCTTCAAAACTTCTAGAAAGAGCCAGGACTTTGTCATTTTTTCAAGGGTTTTAAAATTTACAAGTGGATTGTATTTGGAGTAAATTGGGCAATTTTTCTTCCCCTGGAAAAATACTTAATGAATTAAATAGGCGATAGTGTTGTGGGTTTGGATAAACATATTTAGTAAAAGCTTTCTCAGCTTCACCATTTTCATAAGCAGAGTGTGAAAAAGAATTTTAATGAAATGTAGTTATTTAACTGATCAACTTTAACAGTATCAAGTAAACCACGCCACATCTGTGAAAAGGGTATTTACAAACCTGAGTGTTGTACATAAGCTGCCAACCGCTGAACCTTCCTGCTTCCAGGTTTAAGAGCTGCCAAAAGACTGAAAAAAACTATCTTCCAAAATAATCTGAAATCTCTAGGATGATTCTTGTGATAAATTTATCTTTGTGCTTTTTAAAATGTGTTTCCTTCATTAAACACTAATGTTTGAAAAGATGGGCCTTTCTGAAATCCCTGTTCCTTAGCATGAAGGTGAGGACGTGGCCTTCAGGCTTCAAGAAAATTAGTAGCACTCTACATTGCACTCCAGAGTGCATGTAACCTCTTCAAATTTCAGCCAGGCATTTCACCCACAAAGTTTTTACTCTAATACTTTTCAGCCTTATGATTTCTGTGAGGCTGCCCCCCTCCCCCTGGGAGGATGGGACCCTGGGGG
>WEIT01010402.1:64477-83934 GCA_013389985.1 Dryoscopus gambensis | reverse complement strand
TGGGAATCTCCCTTGTTGGGCCAGTAGGTGCAGATACCTCTGGGCAGAGAGGAGAGCTCCTCTAGAATGAGGACTGACACTTCCAACAGCAGTGCAGTGATTGCTCTCAAAAAAAAAGCTGTTAATTCAGTTAAACAACTTGCAGAGAAAAACCTTATAAAGCACAGAGAAAGTAAATAAATATTTATTTAAATAAATAAATAATTTTTAAAAAGATCTTTAAATAAAGATGTCAAAAGCTACTATGGGCCATTTAACCTTTAATCAAAAGTGTTTCAGAAACAGTTTCACAATTTTACCTCTGAAAGAATTCACTGCAGTTTTATCTTTGCATATATGAACATCTCTGTTTCCAGACATCATTGAAGTATGATTTTATTTCCACAAATATATAAATATCTGACTGGAAAGCCAGAGATCTCTTATCCTCTAGATGAATTCCCATCCAACTGGGCACCTACCAGGTGCAAGGGAGGCCCTGATGAGCAAGGGGGCTGGACTGGCCAGTTTCCAGAGGTCCCTTCCAAACTTAGCCACTGTCTGATTTTGGGATGCCGTTAGTACCTCACTTGTTCAGTTACATTGGAAAATGCCTAGCTCTGTAGCTTTTAACTACTCCTTAACATCTTGCTATAATCTCATTCAGTTCTCCCCGCCTCTGCATGCCTGTCTTGTCCTTGTTTAACTGTTTGCGTGGGTAAGGCAAATGCTGAGATTTTGAATATGCCTGATGCACAGAGAACAGGACTGATCATCACCCAGATAGGTGAGAAGAGATTCAGCCCTTGAAATAGATATTGTGTTGTGGGTGTTTTTACATTTGCAATGGCACAACACTTTGACAGCAAGCCAAAGTTGCTGTGGAGGATTTGGAGTAGCACAGTGTTAAACATCCCTGTCATATTTTACATATAGGTCCTGTTTTACATAAATGTTTGGACCTGTTAAAATCATATGAGTTGACTTGGTCACTGAATTTATGCTTGTCTTACAGACATTTGCCCCTAGAGCTGTCGCTAAAAGAGCATCTCTGGCTTCACAGGAAGGGACATATGCATTACATTCAGGACATCCATGAGCCAGGGACTCAGCAAGTGCTTTTATGTTTTGAAAAAGCCAGACATTTCAAAAACGAAGGTACACGCCTTGCTGTTGTGTGGATAGAAGCCAGCACAAGGTTTCAGCAATGACTTACTCTTTTCTCTGAGCCAAAATTCACTGTGCTTTCTACTGTTGTCACATTTCTTTGATTTTTTTCCTTCGTTATGATAGCTTGTCTTGACATTTTTGTACCTGGTGCCAAAAATGCTTTTTTTGTAGGTGGTCTAGTCTTTGGAGAAGCCTGACATTATTCAGGTTGAGCAACCTGGTCTAGCAGAAGATGTCCCTGCCCATGACAGGGGGACTGGATGAGATCATCTTTGAAGGCCCCTTCCAACCCAGACCATTCTGTAATTCTATGATTACTTGACAAACTCAGATTTTTCCCCAAGTGTCCACCCATCAACACCCCCCACCCCAGAGTAAGTTTTTGCTTTCAAAATGTCAAAAAAGTGATAAATAGCCTTTGCCCCCTTCATAACTCCTAGCTTTTGAGATACAGATTAATGGATAAGACATTCAGAGTTAATAAAACCAAAGTTGAAGTTTATCATCGTATGCTCATTGCAACACTTGCAGATTTGTCATTTCTCCATCACCAGTTCTCCAGTGATGAATATGCACTGAAATCTCTGATAATGTTGTCTGTCATCATCTGCCAGTTTTAAAAATTTTAATTACAATATTAATATCTGCTTCTGCTTTTATACGGAATATTTAAAAATCCTTGTTACACACAATACCAACAGCCTTTTCTACATGGTGTGAGCTCATGGGCTTTGCTTTATATTTGTAGTCCCTGAAGCACACGCTTGGGTACTATGATTTTTTTCCTTTATTCTTAGTTTTTTGGGGCTCTCTGTCAGTCTCCGAGAAACTAAAGCAGTACCTGTACTGTCTTTTATGCTATGCTCCTTTGATCTGTCCTTTAGTTTGATGTATCCAAGCATCCTAGCATTAGGCCAACCTAATTTTCTTGGTGAGGTTTTTGTTTCCTGGGAGATAGCGATGCTGAGGTCCTTGGCACATGGTGGTTCTGGTAGCGGTGGCTACCAAACTTCCTCTCTGACTTCAAGATAAGGCTAGAAATTGGTTAGAAAAATGTAACCACATAAAACCACACCTACATATACACTGTTTTTTCAGCTTACCAAAAATAAGTTATCTGTGTCCAGCTTCCTTACAGCCTGTAATACTGCAGACATTTTCTTTTCTTTACTTTTTTGAGCTTAACACTCACAGCTGAAATATTTTTGCTTTAGTTGAATCACAAGTGACATTGTTGCTTAAAATTGTTGGTATTTAAAGCCAGGGAAGAGCTTTAATTTTACAAAATCCCCTCCACTACGATGCCCCTAAGAGTATGTCCCCAAGCTCAGGTTACCAAGAGGATTCAAGCAGGCATCACTTGTTTTTTTCCCCTGAGAAGAGCCAAAAAGCCTGCCTTATTTCCCATAGTTTTACCCCTAAATGAGAAGACATGCTAAAGCTTTACTCCAGAGAAAAGCTGTAAATGCCAACAATAAAAGTATTAATAAGCAAATTTAAACCCACTTGAAAATTCTTGAAATACAGGCAGCTTTGAAATTTGAAAATTTGAAAAGGAAAATTTTAGAGTAGATGGACCCATAGCTTAATGAACCCACAGCATTATGTTTCTATTCCATGGTAGTTGGGGTTATTATGGTTACACAGACTGACTGCAAACAAACCCTTGAAACAGTGTTAATTACATTCACGATTCAGATAAACTATTATCCTGCCAAGGTGAATTATGGCTTGAATTTACTACTATTTGTTTGTAAGGTAGACTATTCAACAGAAAAGAAATTTTCATATTCAACAAAAAAGAAGGTTTCTATATATGTGTATATATATATCTGACTCAGATGTAATTTTGTGTATTTTTCAGCTTTGCATATATACGGGAATCTTGTCCACAGAACTAACACTCGTCAGTATTACTGTACCCATACCATGGCAGAAGCTGTTAAGCACATTTGAGCACAGGATTTCAGGTTGTCTTGGGGCCAGGCGCATGCAGGCACAAGAGCCTTTTTATATGACATACTGAAACAAAAATGTGATTGAACATTAAATACAAATATTAATAAATTGTATATTATTAAATTAGATAAATATTTATATGTTTTAAGGCTAAATAAAAACCTTTAAATGACTGTTCAACAAGTTATGAATTTTGAAAATAGTAATAAGGTATTTCAAAACTGAGTCCTGTTCTAGCCCTATAGTAACACAAAAGCTGTACAGAGGTACAAATCTATCTAGGGGTGATGGAAAGGCACCTCCAGCATCAAAAACTACATAAAAATTATAAACAGAAACCTGAAGGTAGGCATAAAACATTTATACATTGAATTTATGACCACACAGCAGCTGTAACAAGGCTGTGTACATTTCTTATACAAGACCTGGAGTGAACCTTAAATAAAATATAACCTTAATTACATAAAACAGAATGGCAAGGTTTCCATAAATTATCTTACATGAAAATCGTGCAATAATGAAAATGACAGTCATGTATTCTTTAAGGACTACACAGACATGGTAACAGAGGTGTCAACAGACTCCTCAAGATGTCTATTAAAACTGAGTTTTTGATGACATTGTTCATTGAATGTTGTCTCTTTAGTATTCTTTCTTCTTATGTCTTTTAGATTCCTTAACATTGGAAGCTTTTCTTAAGGTAGGTTTCTGTTCAAGGCAGAACATGCAGTTTCTATATGTGAAATGAGAGCAGGGCAGTAACAAGCATCCAGCTCTCCAGACAGGGTTTAACAGTGACTCTCTGTGAGCTGAACTTTGTTGTGTAAACAGACATTGCCTCACACAGTAACACAAAACCAGTTTTTCTTATGCCTTCCAGAACAAATCAGTGAAAGCCCAAGGTTTTGCTATTTCTAACCTTGAAGTCCCATTCACAAACTTGTTGTGACACTAACCTACATCTGTGTCACAGGGTTGGGTTTACAGAAGCCTTTTCTCAGAGGGTAAGAAATATTATGCCCAATCTCTTACACAAGTCTTCTGTCCCTGTGGTAGCACAGACTGAGCATGGTATCCCTGCAGTCCTCAAAGCGTTATCTGCAACCAGCCCTTCAGCCTCATTGAAACAGTGTCAAGAGGGCTGTCTGCCACGTGTGACGAGTCTCCAAACAAGTTAGAGAAGGAAAAAAATCTCATATATGTATTGTTCCGTCAAGACATCTTACACCATTAGTTCCAGCATCAGTGTTTCTCCTTTTGGAATGGACTGAACCCTGCCAGGAGGTCTGCAGAAGGTTCCATCTCTCTCAGCCTGCCTGTGCATGACATAGCAGGTGCATATGGGCACAGATGGAAGCAGCAGCAGCAGCACTCAGGGCAGGTCCCAGGTCACCAAGCAGCTGAGGACTCATCATGGCAGTCTGTCTGCAGTTATGACTCAGCTCAAATAGCCTGGAGACATGTCCAGGTTTTACAGCTCTGGAGTGCTGGAGATGCTGGGCAGGAGGTGCAGAGGTTGCTCGGGCAGACAAATCTGGAAACAGAGGAGCATAGAACACAAAGGAATGTTGTTATAGCCATGTATCCCTGCCTCCCTGGGCAGGCTGAGCCTTTCCCCACCACTTAGCCATCCATGCAAGAAAATAGCATTGGCAATTAAATAAATGATACCACATCCCAGCTGTCCCAATAAAATATTCTTTTTTCAAATAATTGTTGCATTAAAAGAAAGTTTCATGGCTAGCTCATTCTTTCTTCCTCATAAGAGAGAAGATCAAGATGTTGAAATTAATGTTTAAGACAACATGTATGGATCTGTGCCTAACCAGCCAGTTCAGATGCTGATCTTCCACTGGTGGGAAGATCAGAGGTGTCTGTGTGCATGTGTGGGTGTGTGTGTGTGTGTGCATGTGTGTGTATGTGTGTGTGTGTGTGTTTTTCTATTTTTTCATATTAGAAACTGGACCTAAGTGCAGGCTTGTTGCTGTCAGGTAGCTGTGACAGCACCGTGCCTGCTTCCATGGACATGCCCTCATACAGTGGAAGTCTTCACAGAAATGAGTCTTTTTCTTTTCTTTCTGGAAAGAAAGCCTTAATGTCCTCCTTCCTTTCCAGAACAGGACACTTTTACAAGCTTGCTGACATAGCAGTGTCATAAGGGCAGTGATGTGACAAGATCTGAGGGTCCTTTAGCTGTTCCTACAAGAGTCCCTACAGGTGAGAATTACTCCAGCAGAAGTAGTTTTGTTAGTACTACTCATCCTGCTCAGAGAGCACCAGAGTAGGTTATCATGGCAGAAGTGAATTCTGCCAAATTATTGGTGTCTGCACACTGTTGGAACAGTGCGAAGTACAGGACATTTTCTCAATGAAGTCTTTGAAGTACAGCTTCTGTTAGTGTTGTTTCTTCTTCTCTTTTAGAAGCACAAAACATCCTTATGTAGATAGTTCAGTACAAAATGTGTCTGAGAAAAGAAGGCTCAGCATCTTTGCAGGTATCAAAGACTTCCTGTATTTCTCTTTACTAATTACTATTTTCTTGATTTTTTTTTCACTGCAGTTGAAAGTGTTTGTCCTATTTAGTTTGGTTCACACCTATCATGAACCTCAATTATTATCCAGTGTCTATTTCACTGGAAATTCATCATTTCCTCAGTGAGTGCCTAAATAGAACTGACAGAGAAAAAGAAATAAATATTAAATACATTAGGAATACAGACACAACATCACAAAGAGCTCCAATTGTAGGCTAAACTGGAACTCTGTTTTGTGTTGATACTTATATTTCTAACATCACAATGACTCATCATTGTTGCTATAGTGTTACCCCCTCTTTCTACCCACTTCCTCTTTGTGGGAAGGGCAGGAGCGGTGAACTGCACACACTCAAAAAGGAAACGAGATCTCTCAGAAAAGAGACATGTTTTGCAGAACAATAGAAAGACCCAATCTCATGTTCTAAAATGAAATGTGCAATCCATATGTTTGTCCCAGTCTCCCTACACACACATATATGGGGCACCACAGGCTTCATTCATGAGGCATTAGTACTGATGAACTATTTCTCATAATTTTTCATGCCATCAGGTGCACCAGGAAATGAAAACTGAAGTTTTAATTAATGTAACCTGTGAATGTCAGGACATCCAGAATTAAAACATAAAATGCCAAACCACGTGTCACCAGGCAGAGGGAGATGAGTGTGGGTGATGATCCAGGAGAAACACTTAGAACAGCTGGTAGCACTGGAGCAGTTTGCAACAGCAGAGATGAAATGACCTAATATTGGCCTGGAATAAGCAGTTGATGCCTGCTTCCTCTTGTTAGATTTCAATATAATCCTTTTGCTGTTAGATTGAGATTAATATTTGCTTGATGTTAGTCACTGTTTGCTGTCTGTTGGATGATTCTGCTTTAGGAGAACTTCCTGTTGGACCTCAGTCCTTCTTATCAAACTGGCTATTGATAAGAATTGCAGCTGCTTGCTTTTCTCCGTTAATAACCAGTACTTACTTTAAGAAAAGATGAAGCATGATTATATTATACTGTCAATTTGATTTCACTTTTTAGTTGTTTTTTTAATATAACTGTATCCTTTTGGAATATCCACACAATATAACCTGAACACACAGGTGAATTTTAGTGTTTTGCAGTAACAGACTTCATAATAGAAATTTTGCTGCCAAAACTAAAAAATCTAAAAATTTGTTTCCCATAGGAGATATGCAGTGTTTAGAAAACTTTTACTGACTCTACTTGGAGTTTAAATTTCCTCCAACTTCTGAAAAAGTACATCTGCTACAGAGAAATCCAGAATTAATATGAATATTCATCAAAAAAATCTGAATTCTTGCTTAAGCAATAGGTTAAAAAAGCAAACCACAATATTTGGCAAAAAAATTGAAGTTATAAGGAATGTACTTGACCAGTTCAGCTGAATATTAGGAAAGATCACATTAGTTTATAGTAGTCAATAGATCATGGGACTCAGGCAAATCAGTATTATACTGATTTGAAAATAGGATCCTGAAATTTTTCCTGAGAATGCTGCCTTCCTTGCTGGCCTGGTAAAGCTAGGATTTGTCATGCATTTCTATCAATGCTGATAATCCAATGCTATATCTGCAGACATGTCTAACAAATTGATTGAAACACTTTTTAGTACCTTAAAAACATTCTATTTTCCCAATTTAGAATGATCTGATTTCCACTTGATTAACTATAATCTCAATTGCTACTTGAAATAGTGCTTTCAAGAAATGTCACCCAACACATAAAATAATCTTCACTAAACTTAATTAGCATTCTCTCATAGCATACAATCACCAGCACTTTTTTCCTGCAGTTGTGTCCTGGTTTTTTTTCTTCATCACAAGAAGCAATTTTGTATTTTCAAATAATCTCCAAGTGTCAGCCACTGCTTTTATTTCCTCTTTTATATGATTTCATAATTTCATTCTGTATTTGCTTCACAATCTACAATATAACTTCTTGCTCTTTCGCTGTTGTGCTCTATGAGTCACATTGGTGCTCTAATTGCTCACTAAGTCATTTACTCATAGTTCTCCATAATTCTCTGGAATGTCTAATGAGTGCCTTTGTAAAGCCTTTGCTAGTGGGTCACAGAACAGACCTAGCAACAAAATCCAGTCAACTGAAAAAAACTAGCCTGAGGAGTTCAGGCTCTGGCCATGATGCCAGTGGTAGGATCCTGAGAGGGATCTGTGGGAAGCAGCCCAAAGGCATAAAACCACCCTGGGATTGTGAGCCTTAACTGCATTTCTCTTCCCAAAGAATTTGTTTTATGGTGTGGGAGATGCCTGCCAGTCCCTAATGCTGTTCACCCTGTGCCAGGGACTCCCCATGTTTCCATCTCTGCCCTGCCTGCAGCTTCTTCTCTTCTTCAAGGAATAGGGTGTGTCAGGGACACAGCAGCCCCTCACTTCCCTCCTCACAGCTGCTTTGGGCAGATCTCACCAGCTGCTGAGAGATTCCTCTTGTCCATTTGTTTTTATGTGTCTGTCCACAGGGTGGAGGTCATGACTTGCTTATAAGCCAGCCCGCACGGGGCTGAAATAAGCATGAAAACTAGAATTATAGGGGGATCAGGTCATGGACCAGAAAAGGAGGGTGGAAAGCAAGAGGAAATACTTGAGTGCCAAAGGCAACAACAGGGAGAAGTTCTTGTCACAAAGAACGTTTTGTCTGTGTGGTTTGTCACTTGTGTTGTTTTGCACACCACAGAGTTGCAGTCCAGCTCTCTCCAGCACAGAAATTTAATGAGGAGGCTGGAGCCTCCTGTAGGACCACTTGATGTCTGATTGTGGATGCAGGCAAAAGTGCAGTGACCCTGGAGAGCCCACGCTTGGAGCTGTTGTTAGTGGGGGTCGAGCTGGAAGGGTGAGGGTGAGGGCTGTCACTTCACAGTGTGAAGCAGGACCAGTGCTAGAGAGGAATCTGTGCTGGCAGCAGGTTGCCAGTGAAGGGAAGAGGGGTGCAGTTCAGCACAGCTGAAAACATGGTCTTTTCACACTTCCTGTCTTGTCTTCGAAGTACAAGTGTATCATACTGACTACATTTTCCTTTACTCCTCAGAGCACAACATCTTTATTTCATAATTGGCATCTCATCATTACAAAGCAAAAGTAAAAAATCCAGTGTCTCTTGTGATTTTTCTGTCATCTCAAAAAAAAAGTTTTTGTTTAGTTGGTCAGTTGTGTAATCATTTAATAATCCTAATAAAACACCAGCAAAGATTTGTCATGAGTATTACTCCAATTTGGTCAATGATATCCTGGGCATCTTTTTGTTCTTTAGTAATATCTTATTAAAGCAGAATTGTCTTATCAACAGCTTTAAGCAAAACAAAATTATTATTTTCAGGCTTTAGGATGGGAAGTATTTGAGCGTAGACTGAAGCATCTTTGGCCTGAGAAATCCCATGGCAGGGAATCAAACCAGAGGAGACTTTTGATAAGATCCACATGCAGATTTGAGCTGTGGAGTGGGTCACAGAGAAGTAGAAAAACTTCAACAATGCTGTTGAAAAAGGGGTTGATAATGGGTGACAGACAGCAGGGTCACACGCAGGGCATCTTTGACTCCTACTGGGACTCTCACGAGGGGCTGCTGATCCTGTCAGGGGCTACATCATCTGGTGTGTGTTCCCAGCCTGGGCTTCCACAGCCAGGCTACTGTGGGGGCTGAGTGCTGGGTGATGTGCCACCTGCACTAACAGCAGGAGTCAAGCGAGCCTCAGAGAAATTTCACCTTGTGTTCCAAAGATTGGCTGCAGATGGATCTCTGGAAGGCAAGAGGCACCCCTGGGACAGAGCCATGGTGCAGAACAGCATCAGAGAGAACAAAGTGGCTGTGATAACCCTGAAGCCTGGAAGTAATCCAGAGCACAAAGAGGGAAAGGGTGAACCTAACAACCAGACCAAAATTCAGACCTCCTCTAAACTCTCTTTTCCTTCCTTTGTATTTTGTTCTGCTTTTTGTTTCATTCTGATTCTGGAGGAAATGCTGGCATGCGTTTCTTCCCCTTACAGCTCAGACATAGTCAAGCACAAGTGGGTAACAGCTGGGGAGAATGTTTTTTTCTCAAAGCTGAGCTGTACCACAGGAATTTGCTACCAGTTCATCAGTCTTGCATGTGATAAAACTCCTAACATGGTACCTACAGGTTTATTTTTTTCAACTGTTCTGTTTTGTCTTCCAGGGTTTGGTATGACCACTCCAGCCACCGTTGGAGGGAAAATTTTTCTGATATTTTACGGCCTTATAGGATGTGCAGGGACCATTTTGTTCTTTAACCTGTTCCTGGAGCGCTTGATCACTGTCATAGCTTACGTCATGAAGTCCTGCCATGAAAGACAGCTGAGGAGGAAAGGAGTTCTCCCTCACAACGGCCGGCGGGGCTCAGGGACCTCTGAGGTGGATAGCCTGGCAGGCTGGAAGCCCTCCGTGTATTATGTTATGCTGATCTTATGTGTAGCATCCCTCATAATTTCCTGCTGTGCCTCTGCAATGTACACACCTATTGAAGGGTGGAGTTACTTTGACTCACTTTACTTCTGCTTTGTGGCCTTCAGCACCATTGGTTTTGGTGATCTGGTCAGTAGCCAGAACAGCAGGTATGAGAGCCAAGGCCTTTACCGCTTTGGCAACTTTGTCTTCATACTCATGGGAGTGTGCTGCATCTATTCCTTATTTAATGTGATCTCTATTGTCATCAAGCAGTCCATAAACTGGATATTAAAGAAGTTGGCCTGCAAGTGCTGCCACAGATGCCAAAGAAGATTATTTCGTTCACGGAGGAATGTAGTAATGCCAGGAAATGTGCGCAGCCGGAGAAACATCTCCATCGAGACTGATGTTGTCAATGAGAGTGACACGGATGGACGCCGTCTGTCAGGAGAGATGATCTCCATGAAAGACTTCCTGGCCTCCAATAAAGTCTCACTGGCGATCATGCAGAAACAGCTGTCAGAAACTGCTAATGGGTATCCAAGGCAAATGAGCTCTAATTCAAAGCAAAATGGATTCTCTGGTGGGGTTGGAGCCCTAGCAATTATGAATAACAGACTGGCAGAGACAAGTGTGGATAGGTAAAATAACAACAGTAATAACAGTGAAACAGTGTGAACCATTTCAACAGGTATTGAAACAACATAATTGAAGTGAAATACCTAGGGAGAGAGTGCCACCAGAGGGTGTGGGATGATGTGATGAGCATATCTCCTGGTGGAAAATGTTTTGACTTTTTTGGGGGCTGTCACTTAATGTTTTTGCATTGCACCAGTCCCAGCCTTCCTTCTTCCCCATCATTCTCCTCCTCAAACAGGTTACTGCAGGAGGATTTTAATTTAGTCTTCAGATAAAATTTCCATGTCCTGTTCTTCTCCATTTACGTGAAATACAAATTTCAGGATAAGAAATCTGTGGGATGGGAAGAAACTAAGTGTGTCTACTGAACACATTCTTAATTCCGAGATTGTTTGGAGCTTTCTATCTTACTTTCATCATGCCTGTTTCCTGGAAGTAACTTATCTGAGACCAAAAGATGAATCAGCCTTTGTGATATTGCAGATCTAATTTAATGGAAAATAGTATGAAAGTTGGTAGGTATATTCTGGAGCTATTGTAATGTGAATGAGGAGAGAATTTTGCCTTTAGAATTTATTCAGTCTTTCCTATAAGAGGATACTGTCAAAAGTGATAGAATAAAAGTTTATCCTACCTTTGTTTTCTTTTCATTTGCAAAACATAATTTTTTTCAAGGACACTTTTTCTTCTATAATTGAATCACTGTGGCTTTCTGTTTCAAAAATGTCAAATTAAATTGAAAATTGACATACTGATAAGTGGTATGAATTATTCCACAATTGCAGTCAAAGACTTTCCAAATTTCTGTTCATATTTGCCTCAATTGTCACTGAAGCACCAGCATTGTGAAACACAACTAGTAACTGAGTTTACACAACAGGCTTTAGTATGCAATTAGATTGCCATGCCAGCATCCAGAGTGTTATTTTAAATGACTGTGATCACAGAATCACTTTGGCAGTGTCCTTTTTCTCTTTCATGTAACTCTGTCATTCTTTACTTGTTTCTCTGGCTTTCCGTAATAATAACGACAGAGTCTTGATTAGGGAAACAGAAAATGTTTTAACTCCCTGTTTTTCTCAGTGAAATGCTCTGAGTGTTCATTATGACTAGAAAGGAAATTTCAATGAGAAGAATAACAGTAGTGAGAAGAATATGAAAACAGGAAAAGAAGTGATTTTTAATGACAGTGAAATCTTCCTTTGTATTAGGTAGCTGGAGAAATAAGGGATTAAATTAACATAAAGTCTAGCAAGAATTTAAGGAAGACTGGGCTGAATTCTTGACTCTCCTTCAAACGTGCAATGCATTAAAGCTAAACAATAGATGAGAGTGTAAATAAGCAGAATTGATCACAAAGGACCCGATCCCCTGAAAAGAATAGTGTATGCATCAGGACTAAATGTTTTCTCACAGCTGGAAAGCCTTTCAGAATACTGCAATTTTAGGAAATTTAGATCATTATTCTGTAGTTTTCTCATACAGAACAATGCAGACAGCCTCTTCAGTTTAATTTGTATTAGGAATTAATATCATAGCCTTTTTCTTCATTCTGGCCGAAAATTCTTTTACTATGTTTCTAATACTGTAGAATAACATTTTTATACTCATTTTATCAATATTTGAATTTGAAAACAAAAGCTTGGAATCCTTTCATATAATAAGCTAACCCCAGATATTCAACAAATGTACTTGACTAGAGAAAAAATTGCAAGCTCTTTTGACATTATTAGGGATAAAAATCCTGATTTAACATCAAATCCTGCTGTCCTTAGTTACAAGGAAAGCTTCAAGCTGAAGTAATTAGTCCACATCTCAATATCTGTCAACCCAGTACTACTACAGCTGTGCAGCAATGGAATAGTCTAATGGTATCCCTTCATATTTGCATCCACGTAAAATCTCAATCAGCTTCCAAACCCCAGCTTCTGAAAGAAAAGTGGTCTTATTTGGTTTTTTGGGGGGGTTATGTATTAGCAAAAATTGCCACTGAGTTATTTTAGATTAAATTATAATACTCAAGTTCCATTACATTGTTACACTTTTTTTTTTTTTTTTAATCCCAAGGCCTTTGTTGGCTCACTGAATAAAAATACTTGGCTATAAAAAGAGAAAAGTACTGCTCTGAAGCTTTCTTTCCAACTTCATTCAGAAACACCTCTGTTCACTGCCTGTAACTCTAAGATCTCATTGTTAGCAGTGTATTCCTCTGCCAACCAGCTGAAATAGTATAGGACTAAACCCAATGCTTCAGCAATCATTAAGAGGGTCTTCAGATGGTTTCAAGACATGATACAGTGGTGTTGCTGTGTTCCATTCTTTCTGGTAACCAGCCTTGGTTTCTCATCACCACAGAGGAATCTTTGTCAGCTACTTTCAAAGAAAATAGTCTTTATCAAAGAGATTTGACAAGGCTGTGAGGGATCTTTGATGTACATTAGCTCTGTTTTCACTGATCAACCCTGACCTTCTGCTTGCTCAAGCTCTGCCTTCCCCATGAGCCAAGCCTGCCAGGTGCAAGATCTCTGCACTGGTTTTGTGGTTGCATTTCATGTCCAGTGAAGATAATGAGGGAATAGCTGCACTAATCATCTCTATTCAGATGTCAATTGCCAGAGATAAAGGACCAGCATATTCTGTCCCTGTGCCATCTTGTACCATGAAATCATCCTGTCCCTAAGAGACCTCTAATTTTGTCACTGAGTTCCCCTTATGGCAGTCATGCTCAACACTGAATGAGGTAGCTTTGCCAAGGAGACCAGTAGAATTCTTAGAGAATATCTGTGGATAAATAAGACTTTTAAGATCAGAGAGAGAAATTTCTGACTACAGTCCCACAGTACTACTACAGTTGTTTTTTCTAAAGGCATTGAAGAGAGAAATCCCCAAAAGCTCCGTTCATAATGTAGTGTCAAGTTACTGAATTCGCAAAACAAGCGGAGATACAAACTTACACGTACCAAAAAGAGGAGAATTTACCATAGGAGTGACCATCTTGTGTGAAAAGTAAGCTGCAATAAAAATACAGATGACATCACATTTCTTGCATTACTTTTTAAAGCAGCAATGAGGAATTAAAGAAGATAGTCAAAGATCTATTTTCAAAGCTGTGTAAATTTTAATGGTGTATTGCTTAACACTGTAATCTCAGTCAACACGAAAGAAACCTCTTTTCAAAAGTACTGAGTTTGTCTATTGCCTGCCATAAATTTTCATGGTGGCTCTTGAGATGTGAGGGAGGGGTTTTTAAGGCAAAAATGCTTGAGGGAAAACCTTGGATGCATTGAGATTCTGAATCTGCACTTAAAAAGATCAGGAATATCACTAAAATCAGTGGGTTAAACTGCAGGTTGCAGCCTGGTAGGCTGAAAATGAAAGTCCTTAATGGAGTAATTGCTGAAATTTAGCCTTATAGTTATGCCACAGCTTAGAAACATCATTATTGAACAGTATAATTATTGAACATTGAAAGGAAATATCTAGTGCTAATCAAAATACAATCAGATGAGTAGAGGTAGATCTTAGGGTTTTCTTGATCGTTTAGGTTTTATAAAATGTGTCCATCAGATGCTTTGCTGGTATGTAGGTGTGAAAGCAGTTACATTCATTTATCTTCATGAAGGACATGGGCCTCTTTTTGCAAGTACATGAATAGACTCTTCAAAGGCATTTAATTCCTGCTGGAAGTCAATTAACTTCCCACCACACACTGACTTATGATGGAAGTCAGGTACCTAATTCCCTTAGGCAATTTCAGAACCCCAGCCATGTACTAAGTTTTGAATCTAAGCTGACCTGACAGCGTCCCTGAGAAGTTCAAAGAGTTGGAGCAAAGTTTCAGTGCTGCAGCACTCTAATAGCCAAATTCATTTATCTAAAAGCCTTTTATGGTAAAAGCTTTGCATCAACCAAATAACACAAACAATGTTTACATTTTGTTTGATTTAACCCTGCCTTCTGTCAGTTCTAATTATATTTGACACATTTACAAATTGAAGAACAAAAAGAAGGTTGGGCTAGGCATGAAAAACAAACCAGCTCCATTTCTCTGACTGAATTAATCAAGAGAAAGAGGTCAGGTTGGGAAAAGAGCTTCCTGATTAACATTATATTTGAATAAAGTTTCTCTGGAGGTGGAGGGTATTAAGTTGTTTGGATGACTTCTCTCCAACAGCTGTGGAAGTGGAATTTCTTGTTTGTGTGACCTGCTGATGTCTCCATGCTGGGAACAGAAGCTCAGTGAGCCTTAGCTGAGAGAAGGGTCAGCATTTCCAAGCAATACAGTTGGCATCTTCTGTTGTTTTGATCTAGGTTACTAACACTGGGCTAATACAGTCATTTCTTAGATTCTTCAAGAAGTAGTAAAGTTATTTTGTCCAATTTCATGTACCAGCTGTGGAGAATCACCAAGTGTTTTCTTTCCCCTAGGCAGAAAATACTGCCAAATACACAAGTACAATGTGTCTGTTTGAGAATGTTGATAGTAGTTTTTTGCTTAATCCAGGAAATAAGAATACAATCCCTTCCCTACTCCTTATTTTCCAAACATCTATTGGCAACAATATCTACAAAATACTCTGCTTACTGCTCAAAAGTCATGTTTCACTAGGAAAATTAAAGCCACTGCTCATCAAGGTGGACCAACACAGTCTTTTATTTTTTATTAGATTTAAGAGAAACTGTGAACACAAAGAATGACACTTCAGGTCCAAGTGGTCAGGAGCTTTTTGATATAGCCTGCATTTATAAAGCTGTTTTATGTCAAACCAGACAAAAACCACATCACTAAGACTTTTAAGAGCATAAGTTAGTCTAAGAACAACCTTGTGGAATAGATACACTATGTTATATTTTGGTTTTTTACAGTTTCTCTCAAATATGTGCCTTCAGTTTTCATTATTTGAAATTATTTGTAATAATAGAATAAACATAAATTTGCAAAGATTTTGAGAGGCACAATAGTGGGATATGTTTTAAATGAAATATTCTTTTCCACAGGCTGCCTAGCTTTCTATAAAGGAGGAGTTTGATGAAAGGCAGAATCAACTGTTTCCAAGCAAGTGTGCAGTTTCTGAACTCAAATGGATGTCCTATTAGGTACATGCAGAAGCTCCCGGAGAGGCAAGATGGCTTAGTTTTCAAATGTTATCTTTTGAAATGCTTTTCAAAGCTATTCCCTCTTTTAAAGCCAGTCACTGGCTTTAAGCCAGAACACTGCCAATGTTTTCTGTTTGTCTTATCTGAGAAAACTTAACCTTGCTTTTTGATATATTTAGAAGAAAAAGATGCACATGAGGAAAAATGAAAATGACCTTACATAACCTTTACATGTACTGCTTGGAGCTGCTGAAATCCTCCTCTTTATCCTAACTCAAGTTTACATCAGAGTAATTTCTCCAGCTCAACAAAGAGGTTTGATCTTACCAGTGAGTAGTCACAGTTCAAATGAAAGAACTTTAAAGTTGTAATTGTTCACCTGTTTAAATGCAGCAGTGAGCCGACGGTCCGAGCAGTGGGTGCTGTGCTAAGTTTGTTAGCATTCAAAGGGCTGGAATCACCATTGTTCTCATCTCTGCAATGGTCAGGGAGACACTGAGTAGTGCCCAGAAGAGTCCTTAGTGCTGCAGTGGCAGCAATTGCTGGCCATTAACCTCTGGGTGTCCTGTGGTCCGCATTTAGTGCCCAGGACCAGAAGTAAACAGAGAGAATGCTGTTCACAGATTCACAGAATAATACGGAAGATGCCTCTGGATGCCATTCAGTCACCCTTTTCCAAAGCAGGCCTAGCTAGCTCCTGCCCATCTCAGTGAACGTATCTGTAATCGGCTGGGTGAAGGTTCTTCGGCACTGTGTTCACAGTGCACTGACAGTGCCCTTCTTGCATGAAATAATGTAACAACACCCCTACCAAGAGAAAGTGACAGCCCTTCCTCTGAACTATTGCATTTGGGCAAATACTTAGCTCTAAGTTAAATACATTTCTTTGTAGATAGCATCCAGACAGCTGCTTTTCTCAACCTCATACAAAGCAGATTATTTGATCCCTAGGTATCATTATTGTCGGCAATCTTATTTGAGATGGCAAGGACTAAATAGGTCAGTCAGTCAGTCTGTCTACCTCAGCTCCTAGGCAGGGGTATTACTCTTTTGGCAAGCAACTCATTGCACTTTGGCTCTACACATTGGATTTGGCTGGGTTCTTGTTCAGGAATGGACTCTGCTCTACTGAAATCAATGGAGACTTTGCTTCTGGATTCTTTATCTGACATTTTCCCACAAGAATTAATTTCACTTTACAAAATAATCCAAAGGAATGTGACTAGCTTTTTGCTTTGCCTTTACCACCAACTGTGCAAATGCTAATTCTACTCATGCAATGCTCCGTTATGCACTAAGTTATTGCCCAGGAACCATTTTTTAATCTACAAAATAATAATCTACTTCTAAGGAAGACCAATTTAAAATTGAAAGTACCCAGATTATTATCTCTAAGAATTATTTGGTAGTAATTCATTTCCTGAGCTGAAAAAACTCTAACAAATAAAACATTTTCCATGAAAATTCCTGCAGTTTTGCAAGGGTAGATTTTGCTCCGTGCTGGCTTCTTGTGTCCGCTTGTTCTTCCCCTCAGCTTTCTGCTCTCAGTCCACATCTGCAAGACCCTTCTCCCTCTTTTTTTTCTTTCCATTTATCTTTTTCTTAGTTCATCAAATTCTTCTGTTAGCCAACTATACCATGGTATATAAACCACACAAAGCAAGTCAGGAGGAAAAGCAAGTGAGGCACACAGAGAGTTCTGAATGCCCCATCAGCTGAGAAGGTGTCAAACAGAGCTTACACCTCCTCAGATTGCAGCATTGATCCAAAGGGTAAACAGCAAGTGTTGTGATATTTTAGCATCTCTAAAAAAAAGATCCCTTTAATCTGCCAGGATTTTAACTTCTTTATTCACAGCTCCATTCCTGCCCTTTGCTCTTTTACCTTCTTTGGATGCCTAAGGCTTTAAAGCCCCGTGCATGAACAACCAAAACTACAGAAATGTTTCACTCTATTTGCAGAAGACTTCATCCTTGTTTGGCACATGTAATAGGTGTGGAGCGATACCAAGAATTAGAATCCACAAACCCACAATGATAAGAACATGGAGAACTTTGTCATGCATCTAATGAATTTCCAGAGTTAAGAGATTTCACAGTTGTCCCAGGCAACCTATTGCAGAACATCTTAATTTAAACATTTTCCCAAATGCTTAATTTAACTCTCCCTTGCCACAGCTGAGGCACATTGTTTGCATTTGAGCCCTGCTGAATATAGAGAACAGAATAGTCCCTTCTTTTTTGAAAGGAAAGTATTTTTTACAAGATCTCATCTCAGTCTTTGCTATCTCAGGCTAGAAATATCCCCTTCCTTATGTGACATTTTCTACCATTGCTCTACCATACTCTAGATTGCTTTTCATCCCTTGGTCAACTTTTCTTTTCCTTTGAAGTACAGTGTTCAAAATGAGATACAATGACACTGAAAATATATTGTTAGAGCATGGAGCAGCACGATTATTTTCCTTGTCTTACCTATCTATCCTGTTCCTGTTTCTGGGCTGGTGCTTGCTATTTTAAAACACTGTTGATTCATCCTCAGTTTTTCGCATGATATCAATGCCAAACTCTTTTTTTCGAAACAGTTGCCTAAACTATAGTGCCTCCAGTTATGCAGGTGATTATTCTGATGTACCATCTTTCATGCTTTGTTATTGAATTGCTTCTGTTTTTATCAGATCTCTTTCCCGTACCTATATTGCTTTGAATCCTATTCCTTCAGCATCTTTGCCACACCTGACTGCCTGGGATCATCTTCAGACTAAAATTGTCTTCTGTATTCCATGATCCAAGTTAGTAATAAAAATACTGACCCAGGGCAAGCTTTGCAAAACCCAGTTGATACCTTCTTCCTGTTTGAAACTTAACTATTGGTCTGTACATACTGTTGTCTGAACACTGTCTCCCCATTAATTTTACACTCATTTCATGTTAGTTTCATCAAGTGTAAATGACAGTAAGCTCCAATTGCAGTATTTTTATTCCAGGCTGTCAGATTTGAGCCAAAAAAGATTTAGCTTTCAGATCCCAAGGGAATTTGAACAACTGATTAGTTCATGGAAAAGTGGTAAAAATTTAAAATTAAACAAAAGTAAATCTTGATTTGCCAAGTCTCCAGCATAAAACTCCAACTCTGTCCTTTTACAGTTGCATATTGTAAAATATCTGTGTTCCCAGAGCTACAGAAATAGATTAAACTAATAGAAAGATTGGAAGAGTTCCGTCTGAAAAATACAAAAGTACTTTGGCAATACATGGAAGGACTTGGGTTGATTTTTACACACTGTCTTGGTTTGAAAGACAGGCATCTGCCAAGGAAGGCAGGAACTTCCCTTGGAATGGAAAAAATATGACCCCCTTCCCTCCAAACTATTATAACTTTGAAATTAAGGGGCTTTCAGGCAAAGATATAGGAAAAGGAATAACAGTTCTTTACTAGTATGTATAACAAGGCAAACAAACAACAACAACGGCAGCAACAATGAACAGGATCAGAACCCAGTGCCAGCCATCTCTTGGCTGTCAGGCCCTTTCCCCTTGGGTGCAGTTCCGGTCACAGCCAGCAGGGGCGCCGGTGGCTCCCGGCCGGGCAGGGCAGGTGCGATGATTCCCGCGCGCCTGCAGGGGGCGCTGTGGCACGAGCTC
>WEIT01010402.1:21043-64404 GCA_013389985.1 Dryoscopus gambensis | reverse complement strand
GCTGTGGCGGCTGGGACAGCAGGAACAAGCAGACCCCAGAGTAGCAAATGAAATGTATCAGAAACTCCACAGCTGCAGCAGGAGCTGCAGGGTGTCTCGGCAGGCCAGGGGTGTGGGTTAGAGTGTAGTGAAAAAGCCCGAGGCAGCGGCAGAAAACAGCGGGGCTTGGCAGCGGTAGCTGGGCTTCTCCGTAGCAGCTGTTGCACGCAGCCAGGAAGAGGTGCCCTCCAGGAAGTGGAAGGGGTTGAGGTCCTGGGTTTTTCCCCTGAGGCACCCGAATAGATGATGAGGGTCCCCTCCAGTCAGATCAGGTGTTAATAAGGTGCCAGTGCAACAGCTGCTCTAACAAGCAAAGGCTCACCCACAGCAGGAGAAGCAATGGGAGGACAAAAGCTCTGTAGTGGCAGCAAATCCTCCAGGCAGCGACCACAGACCTGCTGTGCCTGCTCTAATGCCAAGAGTGAGAGAGGCAGAGGAGCCGAGCCCAGCCCCTCACCACTTTGCTGTAAATGAGACCAGAGACGTTTTGAGAAAACTTAACTTGTTTATTAAAAACAAGAACAGGTGGAAACGAGACCCCAGGATAAGCCCGGGACCTATACAACAACTCAGAAAAACAAAACAACAGTGTACACCATTGGGTGCTCTACTGGAAGCCAAGTTCTGCCAGAGGACCTGGGGTAGAGCCCTAGGTGAATGTTTATACCCTCTGTCCTTCCAGGATTGGTGCATTTTCAATCCTTATCCTGATTGGTTCGTTTCTAGGGTCCGGATTGGTCTTTATCAAGAAGCATTCCTGGCCAAGCATTCTCGAATGGCGTCATGTGGTTGGTTGGCTCGTTTCTCAATCGCTGTCTAGGGTGTTGACTTCACTTATGATCTAATATTTCTGGAAAGTTCTTCGGCCATGGAGTTTCTGTACCGCCACCTATTGTTCAAAACTGCACATTGCTGCCCGTACCCCCGAACACTTTATCAGTTAAATAACTTCATATTGTATTAATTGTTTTCAACTTATATTTATTCAATAACTTTATTCATCAACTTATCTGCATAACTGGCCTACGAAAGCCAAATCATTTATAACAACTTGGCCAAAATCTCACAGTATCTTTGCCCTTCCAAAGAGAAACCCCCCCCAAGATAAGGGAGTATCCAGCTGCACCTTTCCCCCTCTTCCTTCCAGCCACATCTTTTTTTCTCTTAAGTGTAGTTAGTTATTGTCTCTTAGCAACAGATGGGACAAAATTCCATGAAAGAAAGAAAGAAAAGGAAAAATCCAAACCCCCAACACACATGTGTAAAACACAGCATGTATTTGTGTTCTACTGATTAAAATCCATTGAAAAGACAAGTCAAACATGAGCACGGAATATTTAAGTTTATACATCAAATCCTATTTGAAGTGGAATTATGCTAGACATATTTTACCTGACTGGCTACAAGTACTGAAACAGAGAACAAACTATTTTTGTGTGTGTGACAAAAACGTTTTTCAAGAACATTCTTGCCTTGATGTGTCAGGCTGCTGATTATCTTTTTTCAAACATTGATCTCCTTAAGGACAGCAGGAATAGAGCCATGTGACCGGCAGATGATAGAACCTTCCTTGCTTCAATCCCCAAACAAACCTTGTGGATTTATAATGAATGTGCTGAATGTGAGGGAGTTCATTATTCATTAGTTTAAGGCATCTTGGCTTATGGTTCAAGCTTTTCTGACAGAAAAAAGGTGTTAAATGTACTTTGCGTTCCCATCAGGTACCCATCTTGCAAATCCTTCTTGCAGGAAAGCTGGCCTGAGCAAAGGCTTGCTGGAGGGCAGTTACCCTGCTCCCTCTCTGAACCCTGGAGAGTTACACATTAAATATACAAGACCAGCTTTGTATGAAATAGGTGAGTACAGTAAAGCCATCATTTTCTTGATTTTGATAAACTTTGAACGGGCTCATGAGAGGAGTTGTATCACAACTGTTTGGCAACAGCAATAACTGCAGCAAGCAATTTCCAGCACAGAGCTAAATGGGGCCTCTGGAAGCAAATGTAAGTTAATAATAATAGCAAACAAGAGAGACAATGTAGAACAGGACCACAGAATGGAAAGTGGTGAGATTTGACTAAACATATTCCTCATCTTCTTACTACCATTAGGAAGTGACACTTGACGTCAAAGACTGGATGCACATTGGGACTTTTAAAAGGGAAGCACTGGTCTCCTTTCTGATGGCATGCTAAAGTGGGAATTTTTAGGGCTGGTTTTTAAGAATTGTGTGAGCAAATGCATGGTAATCCTACTGTCATGGTAAACTGCAGCAGCAGAATGCATGATAATCAGTGTTTGAGTTATTATTACAGGGAAGAAAAGGACTTGAATATCTTAGACTAGGTTCTTCACAAATAAAATTTCCAAAATATCTAGATAATTTGGGTGCTTGAACTTGAAAATAGAGTTATTTTCAGCCAAGTTCTATTGGTCACCTTAAAACAGCAGCTATGTTTCCAACACCAGCCCACTCCAACATTCCCCTTGCACCACAGCTCCACAGAAAGCAGAGAATGTGCTCATGCCACCCCAAGTGCCTCCTTTGACAGGAACACAGACACCACATGCTTCCCTCTCTGCACACAGAGCTGGGACCCCTTCACACCTGGAGGGTTCCAAGGCATGCCCAGCCCATCCCATGAGGGCTGCAAGGGTTTCACATTCATAGAACAGGAGAAAACTCTGGGGCACTCCAGAAACACTGGTATTAGCAAAGGTAACACCACAAACCACTTGAGGATATTCTGTTTTAAATGGAAAAACATTAAATTGCATGAGATTAATGATATTTATTGAGGCAAGTAAAGAAGCTATTGCCTGTATCTCCAAAGGCAGCTGAATGATGACATCTGCACAAAGTGCAAAGCAGGTGAAAAAGAGGTAACAAGTTACCCTGTATAAAGATATGTTATTGTGCTGTATAGGTCAAATATATGTTCTCATCTTGGTTGTTACTGTAATAGTTTGACAAAAGGTTGGTTACAAAGGTTAAAAAAAAACAAAGTCCAAGGAAAAGCAATTTTAAAAATTCAAATCTGAGATCTCTAAATGCTTCCAAGGCACATACATAGGAAAATAAAAAGTCAGGACTATTTGCAGATCTGAAACATGAAAATAAGTGTGAGTCTTGCTTATACTGTGACTGGAAAGAAGAGGAAAAGCAAGGAGCAGAGGGCACGACTGGGAAAAGCCGGTCCTTCAGCATGAGCTGCACTGTGTGCTCAGGAGGGCAGCTGTTCCCTCCTGTGTGGGTACAACAGAAGAAAGGCTCACGTCTCACTCAAGTGCCAAGGTGTCCAGCAGAATGACCGAATTACCTTGTGTAGAATAAAAGGAACAGAACAGATAAATACTGAAACCCATTTATCTCCACTGAAAGCATTAAAAAATATTAAAATGGAGAAAAAAATTACAAATAAAGGCAAATAAAAGGAAAAAATTGCAATTTTAAGACTGTGTTTAGTTAGAGCAGTACAATAATCATGTAAAAATGCAGTAGATTTTTTAAAATTGATGTCTACATGAGTAATAATTGTGCTATCTGATATAAAATAATGTTGTTGAATTTCATTCTTCCAGGCTGGCAGTGTTGAAAAACAATTGCCCTCTCCTGAAAAACATAATTTTTAATAAAGAGTGCATGTGAAGGTTTTCTTTTTAGCACTTGACATTAAAGATTCATAACCAAACCAATAAGGCTCTACAGTTATCCCAAAGACTTTTCCCATGTTACTAAAGTGCTCAGGTACACAAGCTCAAATACACAAGCAAAGTAAATTTACTTTAGCAATATATCTGTGCTAAAAGCAATATGGATCCCATAACAGAGTATTTGTTGAAAAAGCAAAAAACATGTTTATGTATTACAATTGTATCATAGATTTAAAAGTTTTCTACTGTTCTGATGAATGCTCAGAAAAGCAACAAGTTTGTTGCAATCAGATACAAACTGCCACGTTCCTTTCCAGCTTTGGTAAATGGTGTGAGCTGTTTAAGGGTGAAGCAGACAGACTTCTGGGGTGTGGATAAACTAGCAGATTTACACCAAAGAATTATTTGGCCTCTGCCACTGTGGGGCCTAAATATTAGGCCAGCCCTTCCCATGAAAATAATGTCCTGCTCTCTCCAAAGCTTTCTGGAGTGCCCACATTTCTGATTCTTGCAGAATTTAGAATAATAGTAGGAGAACAATGTAGAAGAACATTTACATTGAAAAGACCTGTGAGGAAATGAATACCAGTATGACTAATACATGCAGCTGTTTGAATATTTTAGATTTAATTTCACATGTTGTATTCCATCATCTTGCTCTGCTTTAACAGCTATTTGTTTTATGCAGAGATTGGGAATTGGTACATAAGCTTAGCATCAGAGATTAGGCTAATGTTTCACAAAGATAGGAAACTGTGATAACATATTACTCAAAATTCACATTTTATGAGGTTCAAATATTTCAAAGCGATTTTTCCTCTATTTCTTGAATTACCTATTCCTTTGATAACATTTTGTCATTGAGAAATATTAAGTTATCGAGCAGCTTTTAGAAAGTGGTGCAGCATACTGAAAGCCATAAGTGTAAAATCTGACCCTATGGAAGTATTATCATCACCAGATTTGTCTCCCGCAAACAAGAAGCTATGAGAGTATTAGTAGCATACAATAAATATATTTTCTTGCCCAGAGATGGTTTGTATGTTATTCAAAAATTAAGATACTGATACTTTTCTATTCAATAAAAAGCAGTGATGTTATCATGTGTGTAGATTAAGTCTTTTTTCAGGTGACACTGACCAAAATGACCACCTGCTTAACACCACAATCCAGCAGACTTTAGGAAACACCTTGGGGTTTCTTCCCAACACCTTTTTGGGGTGTGTAAGGAGCTTGTCTAAGCGCTCCCATGGTCTCAGCAAATAGCTGATCGAGACACTCGTCCCTTCTGATGGGAGGCATCGCGCCCCCGCACAAGCTGCATGTGTGCTGTCTGCCCAAACGCAGATGCTTCTGTTCACTCCGTCGCTATAAGTAACACAACTTTTATGTCTTCAGTTCTATTTTTTCCAAAGCTATTCTTATGTCTGAGTTTGTGCTCCTGACAAACACTATCAGTGGTGAGTGAGGGAAGAACTCATGTCCCGCATGGGAAGTAAATGAGAATGTTGTTCTCAGAGCATAACCTGGGGGTTATGTTTTACAGATTCTTTGTAACTGGATTTACTCTCCTCCTGCTTTGCTTAGTATAAGGTAAGTCCTACAGGAAAATGCTGGCACTGGCTGTATGTAAACAGACAACAAGTATTCAGATTGAAATTCCTGTTGTAAAAAAAAGATCAGAGTTTTTGTTCTTCTAAAGAGTAGGCTCCTACACCCCAGGTTAGTGTCTCAGTCACGGGGTCATGATCTGCTTTCTTTAGGTTATATCTTACAAAAATGATAGTATAGGCCTGAAAATTTCTCCAGTTAGTAAGTGGCAAAAAATTCAAATTATCTGAAAGGAAAATTAAGCAAACTGGTGGGAGAAAGGTCTGTTAAGGATGCTTCCAGGTACTTGTTGGGGTTTTTTTTAACCAAAAGAGAGTTTGTTCCAGGGCCTAAAATTCCATGTGATCTATTTTAGTAAATAGCTGGGGTGGTGACGGACTATGCTGTGTTAGCTGAAAAAAAAAGCACCATCTTAATCCTGACTGTAGCACACTGTCTGTGGCATGATGGACTGATAATATAGCAGGCCTGGTAAGCACTTACCCAGCTGAAACAGGACGAATGCATGAAAATGTCAGTGTGAATCTTGATCTTTACTCATTGGCTGTCAGTACCCTTGAACTTAATATTATTTTCATTTTCCTCTCCCTGTTCCTCATTTCCAGTGCAATCAATACCAGCCACCAAGGGCTCTGCTAGGAATGTGTTGTGCTTTACCTTGAGCATCAGGCTTGTTTGATGTTAAAAGCTTTGAGTGCATGACACTGGCTTGGCACTGCCTGATATTGCCATTCCTTCATGTCAGTGCCAAGGAGACTAGAGGAGCTTCTGGGAAGCTACAGGTTCTGAAGATTCATGCTCTGCCCTTTTACTCATTTTGATATGTTTAGACCCCAAGTTTAGTATCCAGCCTTCCAGATGCTAAGTCTTCATCAATTCCAGTCAACTAAAGGGTCAGAATTGAAAGCCTGTCCAAAATATTAGATCTGCAGACAGGCCAGTACACTGGCATGAGAATGGAAGAGAACAGACAAGGCTATGCTATAGTTTTTGTACTCTTCATTTGTTTCCATTCCAACCTATATTCCTTTAGTCAGCAACCTCTTTTGTTGTGGGTTTTTTCAGTTTTTGGGTTCTAAGAATCTAAGTCTTCAGATGCAATAATCACAAGTTCTGCCATATTTTTTCCTATTCAAAATGTTGCTTCTGACATTTATCGGATGACTGATTTCTCTTGGTACTTATTATTAAAGTCCTAATGAAGTAGTGAGGCAGATTTTGGAATTTTTTTGTTCAGTTTGTATGTTTTCTAGTTGGGATGGTTACGCTAATCATGCCTGAAAGCCTTATTCCTACTCTGAGGGGTAGTCAAGTAGATTAAACTAATTTTTGATAAGATTTTTTTTAATACCGATATTGAGAGCATCTGAGGGGAGAATTGTGCTCTGTGTCAAGTTTCCCTGCTAAACTTGTCCTCTTTTTTACTTTTTAGACCCCCACAATTTACTGATTACTTCCTGATATTTCCTGATTGTCTCAGAGGTTTTCATAGCATGTCAGTGACACTGTGATAATTTAAAACGACTTGTTGCTGATGAAAAAAAATGCAAGTAGTCTCATTTACCTCTCTTGACCATTATTTTTGATCTGAATGTCAGAAGCTGTGCTCAAAGGAAGTCTACATATGTAGATTGATAGAAATCTGAGGACATTCATGGAAATTTGCTGCTTAATACGCTGGCAGTTTCCTCTGCCTTTATGACACTCCCTCTTCCTCCTGCATATAGCAGATGTGGCACCCTTATGAATTAGTTATCTGACATCCAGGAGCAGAACAAATTTCCATATATTCGTATACTTCAGTCTTCTGCTTCCAAATTAAAATATTTGATTGAAAAGGTGATGATTGAAGGTTCCATTTCTCCATGATTATTACACCAGGGTTCTTGTAGCCTATTTAAATGGAACTTGTGATGGGACATACGACCTCAAAAAGAACAAGGAAACATGTTTCCCCTTTCCGTTCTTTATTTGCAGAAAATACAGAATACTTCATTCTGTCTTCTCTGGGAACAGATACAAGAAAAAGTTATTTTGAGTTGCGAGATTTTACCTCAAGTCTTTTCCCTTAGATGAAAATTTAGCACTTTTATTTGGAGTTAACGTCTGTGCCATTCTGGAGTGCACATCTTTGCAAGTCTATATGCACACAGTTCAAAAATATAGATTTTTTTTCTTGCCGTCCAGAAGAAAGTAACTGGAAAAGGAATAACACTGAGTAGATCTGGAGTATGTTCAGGTAAGAAGCTTCAGGAATGACTGCAGTAGGGAAAACATCAGAGTAAAGATCTGTCAGTCTGGGTTTTATTGTGAGCCAAGAACCAGAACACAAAGTGCCTAAGGATTCTGCTTATGCAATTGCCCTATGTACAGACAATCTGATAATGTGTTTATGGGTTGTGTTTTCATCGCTATTGTTGTCCAGACAGCTAATTTAACAACTAGCAGTCGATTTATTTGCAAGTCGTACTGTCATACCTACAGTAAAAACAGTTTCTAGAAGTTAAAATTCCTCGACTTTTATGCAACTGGATTTTCTAAGATTCCTGCAGAAAACGAGCCCATTTAGCTTATTTGAATTAACTCCTCCAAGATTTCACCCTTTTTTTGCAAATGTTTCCCTTGTCTATGTGCTTTTCCTGGGTTGGTAGCCAAATCTTAAGAGAATAATACTAAGTAGATAAAACAGCAGCACTGTGTAAGGCTTCTCATATTCTAGGAAATGAGGCTGAACTGATATCTCCAGTATAAGCTCATAGACCAGACTGTGCCAGAGGAATAATTGAGATACATCTCACATGTATTCAGCTAAACTGCATTTGAAAATTGCATGATTATCCCTCTTGCTTGTATGTGTGTACTTTATATTAGCTCTAAACAAATTTTAATATGTTCACTGTGCATAATCTTTTTTTTTCACTCATCCACTGGTTTTACTGCTATGTATCTCTCTTCCCAACTTTGAGAATTCTTTACCTCTTAATGATTTGGTCACAGACAAGTACTTAAAATTACTTTACAATTTCAGCTCCTGAAGATAGAAGTAACAGAAGTATCTGTAGTAGGAAAAGTGATGGCAGTGTCACTTACCTGTTAGCCTTTTAACAAATACATGTCCACCCAGAACTTTGTGCTCCTCACCATGCATGTCACAGTCATCTGGCACTCACCTTTTGCTCGAGCAATAGGAGGTAACTTTTCTCCAGCTCTAGGAATATAGCACAAAGTTGAACAATTCCACTTGCAGCAAAAACATAATAGCAAGTTCAAATACAATTTCCAATATCAAAAGAATAGTAAAAGAACAGCATCTGGCCATTAAGTGTATAATCACACACTTTTTGTACACAATTATCCCTAATGCAGCACTACTTCAACTAAACATTTTTTTTAAATAGCTTTGATCTATAATAGTTCTAATATTCTGAGAGTATGTCACAAAGCTTCAAGGTTATTTGTAGATAATCTGTTTCTTGCAAGTGTGTTTAGACTAGCATCTGCTTTAAAAAGCACCACAGTGCAGGTGGTTCTCTGGTGTTTTTAAGACCTTTCTCTTTTGCTGCCACTAGGTATTATCTTGATAAATGAATCTCAGAATTCTGAGAATATTGACTCTTTACCACTTTACGTCACTCCTCTCAGGGAGTGAGGAATCAAATTTAACCATGGGCAGGAATGAGTTACATCCACCCTTGGATAAAGTGTAGTAAGTGTTTTGCATTTGCGTCATAATGGTGTTTCTCTGGAGTGACTTGTGGTCCACTTTGGAAGGGACTCATTCAAGCCAACAAACTGATCCACCTGAGAGAAATTAACTCTAACTCCACTTCTAGCAGACATATGGAATATGGGCTGTGGGTAGGAATGCTAGACAAGGTTGTGGGTGTAGGGTTGTGGAGAGAGAAGAGCACAATGCTTCTAAGACATTAAAATTAAAGGTTATGTCTGCAAGGATCAGAACTTGAAACAGCCAAGTGGCCCTGTGCTAATCATTGTACTAGTGCAAATGTTGTGGCAAAGGCAGAGATTGGTGAAACATCCCTAGGCCTTGTCAGGCCACTTCTTCTGAAGGTGAAACAAGGAAAATTTGAAGCCAATGAGCTATAGAAATTATTTTTTTCCCCAGCAGCCTGGGCTGTCTTTGCTTCTCAAAGGAAGACCCTGCAATTTCTGTTAACCAATTCTGGCAGCTACATCTCTTCCTGACAAGACTCAGAAATCTCATCAATCTCAAGTGGCTCAACTGAATATTTTCATGGGGAAAATTATCTGAGTCTAGAGAAAAAGATGCAAGGGTACTTTCAGCCTTCAGAGAGCAGCTTGGCTCTGATAAATACAAAATGGAACTCATAAGGGGAGGGTGGTAATTTCATCTCTTACTAAATCACTCATTTGTGTTCTCCGCTCCTCAGATAAACACTTCAGAGACTGCTGCTTCTCTCTTCCTTACGGATGTTCCATTAAGTAAGTGGATCTTCAAATATGCATTCATATAGAGGCAGCTGAGCTATGGTGGTGAGTGCTAGATTGTCTGTGCTTAACCCAGGCAACTTGGAACTACAAGTTTGAAGGTCTCATTTACTGATCAATAATATTTCTTCTGTGATGTCAGCTGGAGACACTTTTTTCTGTTAACTGTGGGGAAACAGCAGCAGCTGACTGCTTCAATTCGTTTGTTCCAATCAGTAGGTGTGCTATCTCCTCTCCTTCAACTGTCCCATACTTGTGCCAACATTTCAAACCTTCCCTGGCCTTGCCAACTACAGACCATGTCTGCAGCAGCCCTTTAGTCCAGCTCTGTTCTCAACACATTCTCATTCCTTTCTATACCTTCCCCTGTATGAACTAGGAGGCTGCTATGCCAGACTTAAATATCATGTTCCCACCTCTAATTTGTGTTCTGCTGCCCACATTTGTCATTCGTAGCCTTCAGCCTCACCAGCTTCACTGCCCACTTGGACACTTCTGCTGCTGTGTTTGTGCTCTGCCCACACACCTCCTTCTGGGTGGGAATGCTCTTCCTGATCCTGCCTGTGCTCAAAGCCAACTCCTGGTGTCATGGTCATCTAGGGCTTGATACTTACTTTTCGTCTTAATTATCTTCTCAGATAATGCAAGCTTAACAGAACAGTACACTGACAAGGAAAAAACATACCATTTTGATTGTCTTAGTTATAAACATCAGATGTTGACCAAATGGTCACAAGTAAGTAATAAAAAATACCAAACTTCTTACTGCTAGCCTTGATAGTGGTTTATAGTTCCTATGGTTGCAATATTTGGTTCTTGAAAGAGGTCTAACTTCACGTTGTACCTGTACCCCAAGTGTTCAAACTGATTTCTTCCTTCTCTCAGGGAGTATATTGCTGATGACCCATTTTTCATATACAGACACTTATTTCCCCATGAATGGCATATGAAAACCTGGTATTTCACCTGCTAGGTTGCCTAAGAGGCCAAGCTGTTTCACTGTGACTGTTCAAATACTCTATACAAATTTTAAGATTTAATACAGCTGCAATAAAAGAAAGGGAGAAAAATGTTGACCTTAGAGTAGCCTGCCTTCTGGAAATCAGGTGATGCTCCAATAGATGAGACATCTCAGGCCTCTGATTTTCCAGAACCACCACTCTTTGTGAATTTTTTTTCAGCTAGTTATTGAAAGGTGAAAAAAAATCTGATTTACATTTTGTCTGTGCTTTGTCTTTTCTTTCATTCACTGCTGGACATGATGGAACCATGCATAAAGGGCTGCAGTTCACTGATTCTGAGGTCTGCTATCAGTTCTGTGATTATGGTCACTGTAGCAACCCCCTTCCCACTCAGCCAAGTGAGACTGAATGATTTCAGTATAAACATTGTGGCATGCCCTGGATGCAAGAGTTAATATTAAAGTTTTCTGGCAGGCTTGTGCAGTTAGTGCTGATGCCTGTCATAGCTTTGCTTCTGTTATTACTCAATTAAGCTGTATAAAGGCATCCTGGGCATGATGATCCCATCCAACTCCAACAGACGCATGTCTGGCTTCAAAATCTCTTGTCATGTCAGTCTCTTTTCTTAAAATAATGCCTTTCTGTATTTTAAAGAATGTCAAGACTTGCATAGGAAAATGTTATCACAATTTTCTTCTGCTCTGCTTAAAATCCAGTTTCCAATGCCTTTAATGGTGGAAATTCTTTGGATGTGGTGACAATTTTTTTTTAATTCCCTGAAGTGTAGTTAAACTATTTCTATTATAACTGTAATGCATTTGAAGTTAACAGGTGGTAGGGAGCACCTTGAAACAACCATAAATTCTCCGGCTCCTTGTCTCATTTCATATACTCACCTCCCCCCCCCCCCCCNCTGTAAAAAAAATCCAGAAAAAACAACTAGGACTTTAATTTATCTTTATGGGGAAAGAAGAATACAATACTGGAATACAGATGAATGGTGTATCAGATCTGTGTCTGGCAGTAACCAGTGCAAGGTGCCCTGGAGAAGAGTAACTGGATTCTATTAATCGATAATTACGAAATAATTTGCATATCTGGGAATCATCTCTTTAATGTCTTTCACTTAGAATGTAGCTTATGTCCAGGAACAGTACAGTGTATATTGCTTAGAATATTGTCCCATCTAATATCAAATTGTCATGTTCAAATGGATGTTACAGTCTTGCTTTGTTCTGTGTAAACCTTGTATGAGAGTTTCATGGGTTGAGTGGAACATTTTAAACATTACACAAAATACATAGGACAAAAACAGTGCAGAATAAGGCCTGTGCTCTTAAAACTGGGATGTTTCTGTGAAAAAGGTTCCTGATCAAATCTCTTCAAGACCTTAAGCTCTAAACCATCTTCACTCATCCTCACTCTCGTCATATGATGTTCCCACTGAGCCAGAAAGCCTTACCGATTTTCCTATTTATTCATTCTTCCAATTTTACAGGGAAAAGACATTTTTCATTTCTAATAAATGGTTTTCTATTAGACCTATGTAAACACCTACATCCCTTTCAGCTAAACACTTTCCCAAGTTGGTAACAAAGTAAGGCATGAGGACATATGGATACTACTTAATAATTGAGAGCAGCAGTAGTAAAAAGAACAAAGGTATTTCATTGTCTTCTTCTAAGGCATCCTTCATATAAAAAAACTACCTAAGTTTTATGAACTCTGACTAAATTATTAATAATTTCATTTTAAGGTATCTGACGGTGCTGTGTATTTCAGTTATTGCTTTCTGACTTCTCATAGTGTAATATATGCATACCCTTCATTCAAAGGACAGATTTATTGCTATGAAACAGTCTTTTTTGCATGTTCCTGTGTGTCCCAGCTTAGGCCTAAAATTAATAGCTTGGTAGGTATGAAACCATTAGATTCATGTGTACATCAATCATCAATATACTGATTGATGTAACCTTGCAAGTGGCTAAGGAAAGCTGGAACTTGATTTTGATGTTTCTCCTCTTCCCCGGGTCAGATTTCCTGATGACAAATGCCACCACAGTATTTGAGAAGAGAAGGAAGGATCCTCGTTTGTGGCTGGAAACAGTGCCTGCAGTGCACTGATGGGCAGCCCAGG
The DNA here is from genome assembly GCA_013389985.1 of Dryoscopus gambensis. Classification (NCBI taxonomy): domain Eukaryota; kingdom Metazoa; phylum Chordata; class Aves; order Passeriformes; family Malaconotidae; genus Dryoscopus; species Dryoscopus gambensis. The sequence goes on along the minus strand of WEIT01010402.1, from coordinate 51,531 downwards.
GTCACATGCAGTCTGGGGATAACAGGACTTGAACCTGCAAAATCTTCAGCCTGGAAGTTTTTTTAAAAATTTCATTACAAAGGTGTATGGCACAGCCATACATTGAGTAACAGTAGGACATTGTTCCACATACAGTAAAAGGGTGCAAGTGACCCATTTAGAGGGATGTGAAGGTGTTTATTGCTCCTGCAGCAACCTGTATGCAACCTGCTACAGAACAAGAGCTAAGGTAATTCTGTCCTCTTTGGTGTTACCGTGGAGTAATAAAAACCAAAATAGGTAGCTTTTGAGCACTGTCAAGAAGTACAGAAATGTGTGCACACATGTACACTGTGTGGGTAATTTAGGGGCTGAAAGGCTGGCACTGTAGTGTGAGACACTCCAAGGTACCACAGCTTTGGAAATCGTGTCAGGCACACACTCACAACACTGGTGTGCTGGGTCAGTCTGCCATCAGTACCTGATTTCAAGCAAGTTTTCTCAGCTTTGGCTCTTGGTCTAAAAAGTTCTTTGTAAGAATATTTGCAGTTCACCATTATTTGTTCTGTGCTATAAAGTCTCCTTCTATAACTACTTCAACAAGACACCCAGTTCCAGGTTTTGTTCAAGGGTAATGAAATCAGCAGATGACTAATGTTAAGTCAAATGAGAAGAATTCAAGCTCCTGTGACAGTCCTTGGGAAACACATACAGCAATGTTTCCCCTGAGCCCCAGCAACAGTATAGTCATTGCTTATCACTTCAGCTTTCCAGTTTTAACACGCGGGAAGGGGGAGTTTGTGGCAATTGTTCATTAAAACTTAGTCCCATATTTGTAGTATGTCATAGTTTACTGTAGGCAAAATCATAAGTGAGAAGTGTTAATGAGCATCATCAGTGTTACAGGCTGTTACTCTGGACTTCTACTCCTTAATTTTACACCAGGGGTTCCCAAACTGTCTTTGCTGCGTGCCAGTCACAATGAGGAGCTCTGCAGTGTAGGGCAGAGTATGGGAGGAGTGCTACAGAAGTCACAGGATATTTCTGAGGAGTGTATGGCAGAAGCAGACATGACCCGAGGGCAGAAGCATTGGGAGGGATCAGGCTGTGGCTCCCTCACCCCGAGTTCTCTTGAAAGAGAATCATGAGGCTTTCTGTCTTGCAGAGACTAAAGGTAGCAGTTGTTCAAACTGGACAGAACTGCATTTCAGAAATAGTTCTAAGACCATTATTTTATACTTTTCTTTCAATACAAGAAAATGTGTGTATCGGATGTCAGGAGTGATTACAGCAATTACATGAATGATTAGGTCAGGTCAGTGATTGCAAGTAGTTTGCTGATAAAATGGAAAAAATTTTAACCTAACTTTTCTCCCTGTGGCTTCAAAACCAGCTAATATTTTATGTAACTGGATTCCTTAAACTTAGGGGTTTGGAACCTACTCAAATATCTTTAAATTAGAGGAGATTATATAACAGTACCTTGTACGGTTTTGGATTGCCAAGTTTATACTGCACAAGGACTGTGCATGTAACACCAATAGTGTGCAGAGCACCTCACAGTGTGTTAACTCTGACCTCTTTGCTGGTGAAAGTGTGGAATTACACCAAGCCTCTTTTACTGCTTTTTGATGGTGAACCATGAATCTAACAGTTTTCAATCAGTTCTGATTCACCTTCAAGCCATCTAATTTGGGCCACATTTCCTTCGATTACTTATGAAAATATGGTGGAAAGTTGGCATCAGAGCTTTGCAAAGATGTTGGGTTTCTACCTCTTCTCCCTTAGCTAGAAGTGCCCCTCTTGAAGAAAGGAATTACATTGCTTTGCCACAATTTGTGGCTGTCATACCCATACAGAGAGGCTTCATCTGCTTGAAGCTGAGAAGTGCGCCTGCTCTTTGCTTCTTTTTATAAAAATTTTCTATGAATATTTATGGAAAGTTTGGGTTTTTATTTGCAAAGAAAGTACTCTGGTTGGGGCTACTGAACTCTCCCAATTCTCATATAAAATAAAAAATTGTAACCTAATGCACCTGATTGAGGAGAGAAAAATCGTGATCAGAGAGTCTAGAATTTCTAACAGTTCTGTTCTTAGCTTGTCGGTTCCAGTAGGTATTCAGTTATGCATTTTAGAATGAAACTTGCATTAGACATTCTCCTTTAAAAGATACTCCAAAGCACAAAAAGTGGGGATTTACAACGTAATGCCCCTTCTGTGATTTTTTTGTTATTTGTCTCAAGAAAATTAGACGAATTTCAGAACAAAGGTATGTTCTCTTGTCCACGTTCCTCACAGGTTGCCTAATAGAAATAATTGCAGGTAACACCAAGGATAAGTGCTATTTTCTCTGAACAGGGTATTATCCCAGACTTTCCTACTTACATGTAAACAGGACAGCCTAGATGAGATACAGTTACATTAGTAAAAACATTAACAAATCCAGCCGAAATGGGACTGACTACTTGTGCATACCAGAGCAAGTCTATTTTATCACCTGAGCTTGCAGTGAAGAACGTGAAAGTTGAATCTTCTGTTAGCATTCATATCCAGACTTTTACCATAAGGTAGCTTAGTACAGAGCTGCAAAAGACCTCCTTAAAGTGAGTAGTGTAAAGATTGCTAGAAAAGAGTTAGTTAATTGTCTGTGTTCTGTGCAGTTCTGAGAAACTCTTTGGATTTTTTTTTACTCAATTGTAGGGCCAGTGCTCTTTAATTACTAGAGCACATTGAAAGCTCTCCCCAGTCTCACTTCATGACCCAGTGTTTGGTTAGTGAACACCTCCAAGATATGGAGAGGCCACCTCCAGCTCTGACAGGTAAGGCAGACCTGGTTTCAGGAAGCATCCTTGCTCATTCTGCTGCATCCAGCCCCTGCCTGCAAACACTGTATCCCACCAGCAGACAACCCATGGATGAGGTAGGGCAAGAGGTACTTTGCCAGGGCCACACAACAAGTGAATTGCAGCCTGACCCTCCTGGCTCGGGGAACACTGCTCTGTCTCTGCCAGACACCTTCCAGCTGCCTCGGCACACTGCGTGACTCAGAAGGACAGAGACAGGAAAGACTTTCAGAGAGCCTTCTCACAACCTTTCTCCAGCTGCAGATGATGCTTACAATGATCTTCTTTTGAGCCTACCAAGTGAACTATTCACCCTGCTAGATGTAAATAAACAGGATGGATGATTTTTACGCTAGGAGGTACTGGGATTTCAGTTGAGAAGCTGTTAATTTAAGAAAAGCAAGTAGGCAGGTCCAGACACAGAAAATCACTTTAGTTGCTTGTTGTTTATCCAATAAAATTATTTTTCACTGTGGTAACTTTAACATCTTTGAGCTAAGACATAGGAAAAAAAATCATACTGCTACCCTAGAAATAGCTGGTGAAAGAACCAAATGTAAGAAAGAGCACACCCTTCTCCTGCAGCCCAATTATACCAGTCCTTCCTGGGAGCGGGCCAGAAACTACATGCCTGGATGAACTGTGATTGAATTGGATTTTGAATAAAACACTATCAAAAGTTGTAGAAGAGAAAGAATTGTTTTTTTCCCTCCACAGCTGAAGGTGTTAAGAAACTAGTTTATTCAATATCAGGTTTAGTTTCTGCTCTATTTCATTATTCTGCACAAATTTAATATTAATGATGCTTCAATTAGTAATGTAAACTGTTTTAAAGCATCTTCTTCCTATGTATTTTAAATACAATTATTTTTTAAAAGGTGCAAAAAAGAAGCCAGAGTTTGTGACAAACAAGTGTTTTGACACTAAGCAGGCAATTGAGGGCCAAATAATATAAAACATTGATGCAGGTATTTATACAGTTCAGCATATTTGTACATCAGTAGTCATTTGGGCTATGAAATTTATGTGACTCATAAGACCCATATCCTGCAATTCAGGCACCCTACTTATTTTTTGTTCTCTATGACATTGACTCTTGGGGATGAAATGGTGTGTGTTGCCCTGTGAAGAGAGGACAGCCTCTTGTCTGGGCACAAAACGAGTTGGGGAGACACAGATGCAAATACCAGTTTGCAAATTTCCCTCACACAGCCCCAACATATTTTTAAGTCTTGTCTTAAATGCTTGATTTGGGTGGAAGTGTTGTTCTGCTGGAGAGTAGGAAGGGTCTGCCAAGGGATCTGGACAGGCTGGATCGATGGGCCAAAAACAATTGTCTGAAGTTCAACGACACCAAGTGTCAGGTTCTGCCCTTGGATCACAACAACCCCACAGAGCACCTCAGGCTGGGGTAGAGTGGCTGAGAAAGCTGCCTGATGGAAAAGGATCTGTGGATGCTGGTTGACAACAGCTGGACATGAGCCAGCACTGCCCAGGTGGCCAGGAAGGCCAGTGGCATCCTGGCCTGTGTCAGCAATAGTGTGGCCAGCAGGACCAGGATAGTCATTGTTTCCTGGTACTTGGCACTGGTGAGGCCTCATGTCAAGTACTGTTTCCAGTTCTGGACCCCTCGGTTCAAGAAGGAAATTGAGGTGCTGGATTGAGTCCTGAGAAGGGCAACAGAGCTGGTGAAGGCTCTGAAGTGCATGTCCTGTGACAACTCCCTGAAAGGAAGGTGTAGCCAGGTGGGGGTCAGACTCTTTTGCCAGGCAACCAGTGACAGGGCAAGAGGACAGTCTTAAGCTATGCCAGGGAAGGTTTAGGTTGCATATTAGGAGGAATTTCTTCACAGAAACTGTGATTAGATACTGGAATGGGCTGCCCATGGAGGTGGTGAAGTCACTGTCCCTGGAAATGTTTAAGGAAAGACTGGATGTGGCACTTACTACCCTGGTCTAGTTGACATGGTGGTGTTCAGTCAGGGGTTGTACTTGATGATATCAGAGGTCTTTTCCAACCTAATTGATTCTGTGATTTGGGGGGGTCAGGAAGCTGTGCCGGAGCAGCTTCACATTGGCATCATGGCCTCGTGTGGGGCTGAGACTTCACTGCAGCCATCACAGCAGCTGGTGAGAGAACAGGAATCACCAGAAACACCTGGCAATGCCTCAGGAGTGTCTGGCAGCTTAGGTGCTGATGTTCCTGTATGCTTTATAGCTTGTGTTAAGTACAGTCTCCTAGGATGTAGGAGAACTTAATGGAGACTGCCATAAGCATTGCCCAAAAAGGATGGCACTACCTTTTCCCAGACCTGTGGTGATATGAAACTGCATTGCTCTTAGCTTGTTGGATGAAGGTTCTACAAGCAGTGTGGGTCAACCAGTATTGAAGATGCTGCATGCCATGCAACCCTTGGTTGTTGTCCACACACCCAAGAGCTGTGTGTTTACTGCATCTGTTTAGTATGTCCTCAAGCCCTGGGTGCTAACAGGACATTCACTGTGAGAATCTAAAGTTTTTGTATAGTTGTCTCAAAGTAACATTAACTGCTTTGTGAAGCTAACATTAATAGCTAATTGGTAAAATCAAAGCTTTGTGAAACTTCTCCAAGGTCCCTAATTTGGCTTTGCAGTTCTTTGTAATGGTTCTGAGGCTTTCTAAGGACAGCTTTAAAAAATACTCTAATTTTGGAAAATCTCAGTTATTCATTGTATCTGACAATGTTTGTTACTACTAAAACAACTTCATTGCTCACACATAATGTGTCATAAGTCTTGTCTGCTGTTCACACATTTTACAGCCTAATGAAGTGATTCTGCCACTCAACAGGGCTGTTCAGACAGACTGTCATCAGGATAATTAGAAAGCAACCCCAGCATATCCCACAACCTACATTCTAACTTAGGACCTCTGAGGCTCCAATGAATGCACCATGCATGCTCCTCTGGGCAGCTTCCAGATATAATGCTTTATCACAAGAACCCTCACACTTGGTCTTGATTCCTAATATTTATACCATGAAGAAAATGGCACACAGCCTCCACTCTGTTCTCACTGATGTCAAGGGCTATCAGTGGCACTAGAGAGAGTACACAGCCTTCCTGACATCACCAATAAACATGGGCAGGCCCTTTCACATCAGGGATCAGCTAGTTTAGACATTATCTCTTTGTATTGCCTAAAATGACTGAAACTGACAGAGACTTGTGCTATCAATGCAGAGGACTAAACCTCCTGATATCAGCAGCTGGAAGTTATCAACTGAAAGATGAATCATCCCCTGTAAAATCTGCCCCAGTCTCTCAGGATTTGGGGCTTGTCAGTCTGCTGATTTTTAAACTGGTGATGAGGTTCTCAGATGCCTTGGCAATGGGCAACCTGCCATACAAGCAACTGAAACAGCTAAATAAATGGTGAGTCAAAGAGTCTCAATAAAAATGAAACATAATGGCTTAAATCAAATTTAACATCCAAATACTTCCTGCAAACTGGTGCAATTGAAGCATGACATAGAAACAGGAATGACTTTGTCGGATATGGGATCTATCAGGTTCTGAAGCAGTGCAGACTGGACTGCAGGCAGCTAATTAGGTGATGCAGGTAAAAGCGATGTGTGCTTGGCAAGAAGCATGTCTTCCCCTTCTGAGAGAAGCCTCCATGACCCCTTGTTTAGTACAGTCAATTTGTTCTATGGCAGTTTGGAAAAGGGGAAGTCTTGTCCTCGGACAAATACACCAAAATGCCCTACACGGGTGACAGCTTCCTCAGTGGGGTACAGCAAAAGCAGTATTTGCGCTTCCTCTTACTCTCTTTCCTCTTGCCCCGAGAGGTGAAAGGGTGATGGCAGCAGCAGCAGCATTATGGCCTCTTCTGCTATGCTCTTTGTGTTGAGACACAAGCAGGGTGACCTGCACCCAAAGGCACAGTGCAGGGAGGGAAAAATCTATCACTCTTACCAGCACTGCCAGTTCCTCAGAGAGGCCTCAGTGTGCCAAAGGCTCTGCATCATAAGCAAGTGCCACAATCCCTTTTGGCTCTTAGCAGAGGAAAACCTCTCCTAAAACATACCATGAGAACAAAAACTAGTCTGATGGTCCAAAAAAGTACAGGAACTGCTGTGTTGTGTGAGACGGGAATGGAGCTGACCTGTGACATGGGGCAGGTTTGGCAGAGTAAAGTGCAGAGAGGGAGGCAGCAGGAGCTGGTTGCACAGGCTGGATGGTGTAGCACTGGTGAAGGATGTGAGAGCACCAGCTGCTCATGTGGGTTCCCTCGAGAGGCCACAGTGCAGCAGCTGTGTCCTGTTACTTGATGCAAAGAGGGCCAAGTGTATTTGGGCTTGTGAGAAATGGGACAACAAGGCTTGCTGGCAGCACGTACGGTGGGGGAAGGAAGACTTTGAGAGACCTCATTATATGCAGGTAGCTTTGATCAGGATGATGGGGGATTGAGACTCTATCCACTGTTTAAATATAGAATAATTACAGAATGTCCCCAGGGATACAATGGCTGTTGCATTGATCCAAACCACTGGGCCTGTCTGGGCAATTGTTTCCTGCAATACCAATAATACTGGATGTTCTTTAAGCAGAAATGTTCATTTTTTTTTTCTAACGAATACACAATCAGTCACCAGGTCTCATTTTATAATCTTTAGAATCCTCTTCTTAGGGTCCCTATTTGGGCATATTTGTGACTGAGTACAGATTTTATTGTGACTGACAGCTAATCTTCTATTGTAAACATAAGTGTTGCCCAACAAGATGTCTCTAATCAAGCCAAAATCCTTGGAACTGGCATCTTGCTCATGTAGCCAAAACATTTTTTTACCATTAATTCTCTCTGTACCTCCATACTCCACGTGTTCCAAAGTGGGAAGCAGAGAGGGGCATGGCCAGGAGCAGTGGGTGGCTGTCTGGCCCCAAGCACACACTCCAGCTCCTGCAGAGAGTGATGGGTTGGTTGGTTACCTGTGCAGGAAAGGAAAACAACTGTACTCACTTTCCAGTTGCTGTTGCTTTTTGCAGTGGTTTCCTGTAACTGAGGTATTCTTGACCCGCCAGCACCAGAGCAACATTCAGAAGCTAAAATTCCAGCCATCTCTGCAAGAGTGAGCCATGTGCAGTAAACTAATTCAAACAAACACAGAAATGGTAACACTAAATACCTGGATATATCACAGCATAGATAACAGCTAATATTTCCCTTCAGAAATTTAAAGTTGCCATGGTTGTTTGAAAAACAAGAAGAATATCATAATTCAACTGCCAATGGATCACCAGACAATATAATCGTAATTATAGCTGGGCTGACTGACAATGGCTTTCACACCTCCCTTAAAGTCCACTGACTTTTTAAAGAACCTACAGCTTGCTGTGAGGTGTTAATAGATTTCTAGTGAGGCTTGTGGTATTATAGGTATAAATGCAGATGAGTGTTTGTCTTACCACTGTACAATGAATTAATCAGTGTATGTGTTTTGGATATGTGGCTTTTTTTAGGGTTTGGTTTGGTTTTGTTTTAGGTTTTTTTGTTTCTCTTTTGCAAATTATTTGAGTTCTGTCCTCAGGGTGCAACAGTATGTTACATTTTTAGTGACTATCTGAGTTTAGATAACCACAGAAGGTAAACTCCCCTAGTTTAACAGGTTAGCTAATGAATATCCTTCTTTACTGAGCAGCAGGAAGAGACTGAAGGAAGTATGCTTGTGATCAGACCCACTGTCATGATTGGTCTGTAATTGTTAATAGCAGATCCATAGACTACACAATAAAACTTTAACCATGGAATGACCAACACATACACACAACTGCATTTTTATTAAATTAGCCAGAGTACAGAATAAGGAGTTTACATCAGCTTCATGACCTTGTGGAGATTAAAGTACAAGGTTGGTAAGTCTGTCAGTGCAAACATTTTGAAGGATCTTCAGCTGTTTGAGAGGATTGTTACCAGATTAGTAATTTGCTTCGTGCTCGATTCTGCATTATGAAATAGATCCAGCTCTAGAGGCCCTCAAGCCACGGTCAGTGGAAGCACAAGCTGTCTCAGGAGACAGTTTGAGAAAATCACTCAGACTGGAACAACAGCTTGCTGCCAGAAGAGGGGAGGGCTCTTATCCACGCTCCAAGCACTGGGGAAAAGAATCTATTCAGTTAGAGCAGCAGGAATCTCAGCAGGACCTCAGCAGAAGACCCTGTGGGAGCCAGAGCCATGGTGAAGGAGGGAGCAGTGGGAAGGTGCAAACCCCTACCTTCCAGCACATCTGCCCACACAAACACACCAGTGCACCTAAGGCTTGGGAAATTGGTAGAGTGGGCTCCAAACTGAGCTGGGAAATCTGTGGCTTGGAGCACAACTCTACTGCTTTTCTATGTGTGATTAGTATTCCATGCATTATGGATATAGATTTCTGAAGCCTGGACTTTGCTTGGATAATGCTGGTTCCAAGTAGGGATTTGGAAAGGTAATTAAAGTTCTGTGTAATTCACTTTCCCCACCTCTATAAAAGTTTGCAGTAGCTTGCTTTTGTAGGATGCATTGAGATGCACAAAAGGAAAGCACCAGTGGTAAACAGCATTTATGCACTGCAGTTGTGCCTTAAGGGCTTTTGATCTGTTTATGGACCTGAAAGCAATTACAAATTGTCTTCCCAAATCAGTATAATTGTTGAAAGAGTATATTAACTTCTACTCCATTCCAGTGTGTTCTTGTTCTTTGTCTGACAATTTGAAGGCTTTGAGATTCTTAAGACTAATAAATAAAGCCCTGAAGAGAGTAAGAAATGCAGCCTTTTCTGGAAGAAACCCTCTAATAAAGACTGCATGACTCAACAGCAGAGACCATTTCACTCAGGAATCAATGTGCTTAGTTGTTGAAGCATGGGATGCACAAACTCTTTTCATAGCAGCTGTTACTTTAATGTTTGGGAAGTCCCAGGACAAAACCAAAAGCCCTCCAGAACGGGCTGTTTTGATCTGCATGACCTCCACCTCACTAAACTGTTGACTGTAACCAAACAGAAGTCAGAGCACTTTGCTCCCAACCAGTTAATCTCAAATATATCTGACTGCATTAGCAGTGGCACTGTGCCAGGGCTTCTCTCTTTATGATGTGGATGCTTTGATTCATCTAACCAGGGGAGTTAAGTAAGACCAGTGAAGTCAAGACCTGCAGAAGGCTCACAGTGGACTCCAAATGATAAGACTTTTTTCTCCCTAAATTTGCAGCTGTTATATGATTTTGTTGAAATTTTTACAAAATGAGAATCTCAGCAAGCTGTGGGAGCATATGGTGTCCTTGCAGGATCCCGGCCAGGATACAGTATGTTAATTGTGTATTTTCTGAATTATTCTGTGATCTTTAAAGCACAAGTGCACCTCATGGGAGAAAAGCTCCCAGACAAACCACACTGTGATCTTTGGAGGTGACAGAATTTCACAAGAAAGGTCAAGCTGAGATCCCAAGGGATGAAATCACTGATTGACCTAGGTCTTTATACAGATTAAATGTTTAAATAGGTCTTCATGCCATTTAGTGTTCTGCTTTTATACCCATGGTAAATCGTACCATTCATAAATAAGCAAAGGGGAAAAAAGTACTGTTTCCTTCCTTGATAGAACATTTACCCTTGATCTGAAGAACTGGACTCATCAAATAAAGTTGATCACTATAATGCTATAGTGATACAGCATCTCCTATCAAGGTTGAGTGAGGAGTTTCCTGGGGAAAAAAAGGATAAGATTTTGTATTAATGACAGAAATAAAATCTCAAACCCACAAAAAAACCCCCAAAAACAAACAAACAAAACAAAAACAAAAACCAACAACAAACAAACAAAACCCAAACCAAAACCATACCCAAAAAAAACCCCCCATGAAACAAACAAACAAAAAAACCCACTAAACCAAAGAAAAAAGTTTTCTCATCCTCTCAGAAGAAAACTTCTATGTCTGTCCTCTTTGCTCCAAAGGGAAGTGTTGCAGGGTTGCATAGGACATCTGGTAGTCCGTTCCCAGGTTTGCTGCCATGACATGAGCATCACAGGTATTCCTTCACAGCTCATCCAGTGCAGAGCAGGCAGCTTACCAGGGAATTTGCTGAGCCATGAACATTCAGCCGTGTGGCTTTCCATCCCAGTTGCCCAGCTTGCAAGGTTGTTTAACCCCTGCTGTTGAGGAACCAGCTCCCCAGTGCTCTGTTGAACTGGGATCAAAATGACATTTAAATTCAAAATTCTTCATTTTCTTGTTGGTTATTGAAGGGACTTAGCCTCAAGTGATAGATGCAACACAGTGATGAGAACCTGATCTATAATCAGACTTTCAGAGAATTCTGTACTGTAAAACAAATTGAGCAGTTTCCCACCCTAGAGAGAAGTAGAGAAATTGAAGATGTGAGTTTTAATTTGCAAAGTAATTGGATTAATTTAATAGTCATGTAAAACCAAAGATTCCTTAAGTAATAAGGAACTGAACAGAGACCTATAATTATAGCAATAGAGAGGGTAAAAAACTGACTAGCAGTTACATTGTCATCTATTGTTCCAAAATTTGTATGAATGGTACAATGAAAACATGAACTGACAAAAGAGTGATTGCAGTGGGCCATGTTACAAAGCCAAGTGGCAGATACATTATTTCCTCCAAAAATTGTCCAATTGTGGTTTGATTCCAGATATCCAGCTCTGGAGGATGACTGGGAGTGAATACCTATTTTGCATTTAGTTTGGGATGTTTCCCGCCCTGTACCAACATCACTACTGATCTGCCCAGGTACATGGTTCTAAAACAAGGGCACAATTGTTAACTGGGATATGAATGGAACCTTGATCTAGGGAGGTAGAAGCATATCCATAATCTGCACCCCATAAACACTAGAATTTTGTGTAACTTTTATGAGAGCTCTCCCAGGGAATTTATGTAAATATCAATCCCATGTTTTGCAATGCACAAAATAATCACAGCTGTGTGACTCACAGCATCTATAGCCTTTATTCTCTTTCCCATGGGGCTACTACAATCTAAACTGTGTGTCTCTCTCTCCTCGTTCTGCTGTAGGAGTATTTTGTTTTTGCAGAAGTCACACATTTAGCTCCATTAAACATAATGGCATCAGATTGACATGAATGCTCTTTTTAGTTATCTGTGTGAGTGCTTTTGCCTCGGAGCAGGGAAATCCTCTCTTTAAAAGCCTCCATTCTCCACACTGTGCCATTGGATGTCACCATCAGGTACCAATGGCAATGTTGCTGCACTCTGGGCAAGTGGTTGTGTCCTGTTGATATCAGTTTTGGTGTTGTCCACACCTCCTCAGCTCTGCACCAGAATGTAAAATTCCCTTCAGTATTTAAGAAGGATATCTATAAACCTGGCAAAATTATACGCATCAGAACTGTCTTTCTAGGATCAGTTACCTATTCTTCAAGTTGGTTTTTCCTGTAAAAACAAAACAGTCAAAATCAACACCATGGCACGTTTTGAGAATTAACAGATGTTGCAGAGCAGCTGGGGACCTGGAGTGCAGGATGTTCACAGCATGGCTGTCACAGTTTTGTGAGGCAGTTCAGTCCTTGCTAGATGTTTCAAATCCAAATGCTTTCCCTAGCTGGCATCCTGAGCAGTGGTGGCACATAGACCTGAGAGGATTTACTTGTGCTAACTTCTCAGAGTGATTTCTAGAGGTATGAAAAAGATGTACAGTCATTCACTGCACTTAACACTAAACCAGTCGCACCTCCCATGGACAGGCAGAGATGCACTGACATCTCGTACTGACACTGGTAGCAGGCTGCCCGGGGTCTGCTCAGCATCTAACTGCTGGAGGTGTCCCTGGGGACGGGACCTGGCTGCAGTACAGCACACGGAGCTCAGCCACAGTGCAAACCAAATGGAAAAAGAGCGCTGGCAAAGGTAAAGGACGAGAGAGGGGCTCTCTGCGTGGTTCCAATCCTTTATTACAGACAAAGCATATGAGCAGAACAGCGAAGAACAAAGCCATACAGCTATGTTTATATGGGGGTGAAAAGGGGCAGAATAAAGGGTTACAAGCAATGGGGTTTGGTAAATGGTGGGGTGACAGGGGAAAGCATCCCCTGGGATGGGACAAACTCAGGGGAGGGTTCCATTCGAATTAACAAATAGGGTACCAAATACAACAGAACTTTCCAGAGATCATACATATTCCATAAGGGATATGCATAAACATAAGGGCATACATAAAACTGGGTGGGGAAATCTTAAACCTATAACAGAACAATATTCAAAACACAGTTCCCACGGGAACATGGGAACTTGCGGTGACCAAAAGTTAGACTCCAGTGCCCTGGGGGCTTGTCCACCACAATTCGTTGGTGTGGGCATTGCGGCTACTGCCACATGCACTGCAACACTGTACTTCATGAATCCTGAGAGCTGCTCTCCTGTAGCAGGCTCCTTCCTTCACGCCTCACTTCACACTGAAGACTTGGAGGTTGCTGCTACGGGAATGAGTTATTTCTTCTGTTTGCATCTAGCTCCAAGTACCTCCAGGACAGTAGCAGCAGCTGGTGCAGATTTAGGGGTCAACAAAACATAAAAGCCCTTGTATTACCACAGTTGTTCTTTCCATCATAATGAGAAGACAACCAGCTGCTGCAGGGAGGTTGGTGACTGCCCTGACCCCAGCTATGGCAAAAAGTGTATTCCGTGGGAAGCTCAGGCTGATCTCTGCAGAACTAATGTATAAAGCAGAAAGGCAACTGAAAGATTGGGAATGTCAGCACTGCCCTTGTTGTACTTCATCATTGTCTTCCAGTTTCCTCTGGGTGAGTATTTCTACAGACACTCCTGTTCATGGCATTGTCTCCGTGCCACACACAAAGCACATCCTTCTAGCACAGCCCTGCTGAAAGACCAGTCTCCACTGCCTGAGCAACAGGTCCTCCAGAGGTTTGCTTGCAGTGCTGGGGAACATGGGGGCTGATACTCTTCCGGACATCATTTGGTCCTTCTACAGACCAGTTCCCTCTTGACAGACTTCAGATTCTCTCTGTGCTGGGACCTGGACATGCTTCATGAACTCCTGATGAATCAATAGGAATTCTGTGTTGTTAAGTGGAACAAAGGGCTTCAGAGCACCTTTGATATTCACTTTAATTTTAATTTGCCTTTTTTGAAAAAAAACCACTGTAGTTACCATTTGATCTTTTGAGCAAATTTACAGCAGAGTGTAGCATGTGACCACATGCTGGGAGCTTAGGCTTGGTAAAATGGTTATAAATTGGCAGGACAATAATTAGCAACACCGCCTATTCTCTCATTTGCCAACATGGTTTCTGACTTTGTGTGAGAAACCAAATCAAGTGTAAGTAAACAACATGGAATTTGCAATCAGAAATGCTTCATAACAGAGCTGTTTGACAGCTTTGAAACATAGGCACAAAGATGGCAGCACAGTAACAAAACAATCCAATTTACAGGCAGAGAAAACACATTGAAATTCCCTGTTGCCAAGTGACAAAAGGAAGAATCTGTAGAGGGAAACCCAAACTGAAGGGGAGATGAGCTGCCATCAGTTTCTGGATCAGATTGGCATGTTCATCCATTAAAGACCCAGTGCTGCAGGGACTGTGGTGACTCTCTCCATATCTCCTGTGCCTTTTTGCTGTGGCATGTTACAGTCTTGTGGACTTTTGGTAGTGGGTACACAAAAGGTTATATTTATCACAGGAAATGGGGAAATATTTCCAGGCCAGAGCTGTAGCACAGAGGGGATGTTGTGGAGAATTCTAATGTGTGGCTCTCTGGAGTCATAGGGACTGTGTTTCATGACCCAAACAGCCCCTTCCAGCTTTTTGAAATATGTTGTGTGCTTGTTAGCTCTTTCATTCTGATGCACAAGGTAAAGTTTTGCTTGTCTCTAGAACTAAAACTCTTGCGGACAGAGGCAGCTGAGTGCCTGACTCAGGACTGATGAGCACTGGAGCTGCCGACCCAGGAGACAGGAGCACGGCCCTGCCCTGAGCAGGCTCAGGAGAGTTAAGGGAGCACGTTTCTCCCACCAGTGCCAGCAAGGGAAAGGATTACATTGTAAAAAGGGGTCACCAGAGTTTGCCTGCACCTGGACTCCCAGCTGCAGAGAAGTGTGTAGGCAATCCAGGCAAGTAAATTAATGAGCTTTGCTTTACAAACTGCCCCAAGGGAATTCCTGAAGCAATTTACTTGTTAGATATATAGCAGTAAACATGTAAAAATTTAGACTAGCTCTTTATAAGGCATAAAATAGCAAGGGATTTACAGCAAAGAGGAAGTATGACCTGGTAGTTAGATAGGAAATTAATAACTGAGCTAAAGGCAGAGTTCAGACAATGAACTGAAATGTTCTTTCAGGACAATTTTTCTATTGAGGCTAATTGTAACAATAGCTGCTCAATGACATAATCCTCAAGCAGCATGAAATGATTCTGGTCTCATGCACTTAAACTTAACTGAAATAATTTACAGGCCTCTAATAGAACTCCAATTTTTAGTGAGAAAACTTCCGGTATTTGTATTATTGCTGCTTCTGGACTTCCATCAGAGCTCTTAGCTCTGGCCACTGCCTATAGTGCAGGCAGACTCTTACAGTCAGCCCTGATGCAAACTTACTTTCACAGAGCTGAATTAGCCCCATGACCAAACTCAGTTCTGGTCCTGAGTGTTGCATTCATGCTTGGAGAGGTGGAGGTTAATTTTCAATTATCTGTGTAGACAAAGGACTTTGAAACGTCTCTGCTACACCAGAAATAACATGGAAGTGGCCAAAAGGGCACCAAACAGCTCACATGCTCTCAAGAGGTATTGTATTTTTCATATTCTCACAGTGAGTTGCTACAATAATCACTTACTACAAGCCACATGAGAAGAAATTCTCATCTCTTCTTTTTCTCAACAGTGCTCCCATTTCAAATTAAAAGAATATGTCAAGTGGCCCAATTGTATCTATGTCTATCATTGAATAGCATGTGCAGGGAACTTCCTGACACACTGTAGGTGCTACTGTGTATGTTTCCATTCCTCCTTATTACTTGTCTGTTCTGGAGAGCTGGGAGCACCAGGGTGACAGTCCATGATTTTCCCTCTGGCCTGGTCACTACAAGTTTCCAGGTGGCTGCTGAGTCTGGATGCTTTCTCCACCTGGTTGTTCCTCTGCAGCTGTTTTAGGAAGCGAGTTGTCTATTCCCAGTTTATCTGGGACTGATAAACCTACCTCATGATATTTTGCAGCTGGGATGCCTGGCCACCACCTGAGCTGAGGGGAAAGGATTAAGAGCGATAGATCATGAAAACCGAACTTCTGTCTATTTGGAATTATATCCTTAGGTCACAGAAGTAGGAATGAAATCCAGGCTGTCTTTTGCATGTATAGAAATCTTCAGTCACTGGGTTGTCAGTGAGTATGTTGAGCCATGAGGCCTGGAGAATGGAAAGAAGAAGGAACCTCCTGGTCCATTCTGTGTGATGCTGTCTTTCAGCTGCCAGCAGTCATTGCAGGAGCTCTCCAGTAGCCCCGAGCCACTGGCAAGCCTGGCCAGGCTGGCTCTACGGGACATGAAGTGTTGTCAGGATATTTCAGCCCAGAACCAAAACTGTGTCTCTTTTACCATGGAAGGAATAGAATTGTTTACAAACTAAGGACATTAAAGCAAGTAATTGGTTAAGGGTTCCCGCAGCAATTTTTGCCTGCTCCAAGGAGTTTGAGAGCATGGAGACATCATATCCCTGCTGGTTTTGTGTTAATTGGGTACATGTCAGACCTCTGCCTGCCCAGCACTCCTTTTTATTTGGGGCGTATGTAAACAGTGACTTTCCAGTGCTTCTACCACAAGCTCGTGATGAAAATTAAATTATGTTCCCATTTTCTTCTGTTCACTGTTACACAGCTCCTCCAGACGCTTACTTTCTCTTACAGAAATACCTTCTCTGGCTACAGGTGACAGCAATCAGCTGAAATCTCTTCGTATTTCAGCCAGCAGCCAGGCAGCACAGCCCTATAAAGCTCTGCTCCGCTCCCCCGCCTCTCCTTTCATTGCTTCACCTGTTGTTGCCCTTTGTCTAACCAACAAGTTCTTACTGTTTCATCACTGCCTCGCAAGGTCTGTGCTCCTGGACTGATCATCAATAATCATGGGATTTGTCAACACCGTGATTGTACTGATGTATTGAGCATACTGAACACTTTCCTTGGAACTCCCAGTCCCTGTGTCACTGTCATCCAGGAGAACCTCAGCTTTCTTTTATTAAAAAAGTACTCTGTCATGGTCACAAAAAAAAGCTGGAACACAAGGTCCTGGTGTACTCTGTAAGGTCATAAAGTTCTGGGCAGAGGAACCATTAAAATGTGTTTCTAAAAATCATGGAAAATATTGCAATTCTCATTTCAGTGTTTACAGCATGGCTTTGGGATTTGGGGTTGGAAGTGCTGCCTTATGGAAAGCAGCAGAAAACTCTGAGAAAAGCTTCTTACAATGCATTTAGCCTCCTTGAGGGGTGGAGTGGACTCTGCAAACTGGCAGCAACAGGAAGTACCCAGTGCTGTGAACATGCAGACTCGAATGGTGCTGGCTGCCTCCCTGAGGGCTGCACTGCCTTCAGCCAAAACCTTTGCTTGCTTAGTGTGGAAATTGGTGAGTTCTGACTCTGCAGTTCAAACCTGGCTGCTGCCCTGAACAGCCTGTGAAGAGCCCCGGCACCAGCGTCCCACTGCATGTCCAGAACCCACACTGCTTCAGATTCAGATGAGACACCTCACCTAGCGGTGATCCAGCTCTGCTGCCTTCCCTGCCGTGTTTGGCTTGCTCATCAAACCAGGTGCCCATTCCATACACAGCCAGTGGGCAATGGAACAAACTGATGGGAACATCAGACATTGACTTATTCAGAGGAAGACAGTGAAACAATCTGCTATTTCAGGACCTTGTGGCCTTTTCATTGGACAACCTTAATAAAAAATGCTTATGTTGCACAGGAAATCTGGTTAGTCTCCATGAAAGAACCTCTCAATTGTTAATCTCATTTCTGCCAGAGACTAAAATTTGGCTGCCATGATCATTGTCAGCCTGTTGATCTAATATTCGTAATCATATCCGTAATTACACAGCCAATCACTTTTTAACGGGCAGTAGGACCTCTGAAAAATGCATCTGGTTGGGCTAGCAAATCTACTCACTCTAGAGATTCCAGCTTCTAGTTTGCCTTGCTTATGATATTGAACAATTTGAAAACTTTCACTGAAGCCCACACAAGCCATGACTGACATTGTTCCCCTTCACTGTACAAATGCATCATTTGTGTACCACTTGTTTTGATGCCATTTATCCTGTTGGAATATAGCCAATAACCCAGTCAACCACCCAGAGGTGAAAGACAGATCAGCTGCTCCAAATATCTTGGGAAGACACAGACTGAAGTTAGTTAATAAGAAGAGAGACGGTCTTCTTACAAGGCAGTGAGTTAGATTCTTTTTTAATTTCCTTGTATCTTATAGACAGCATTTTAATTTCCTTATATCTTAAAGACAGCATATTCATAGCTTGGAATCTAGCATAAGTGAAAATACCATGACTATACATGCTAAAATTTTTCTGGCTGAAGAACAGTTATTTAATATTAAGACACTTACCTAAATATCATAATTACTTACAGTACCATGCCTGCTTCTCATCTGCCTCAGTGTGATTCATATTAGTACAGGGCAGTTTGTAGTTACTACAAAGGCCATAAATTTAGATTCTCAAGTGGCTAAATGTCAAATTGGGCATCAGAAATCCACCAAAATCCTCTAGAATCACATGATTGTGAGTTCCTTCTTGTCACCTCTTGTAAATCATGACATTGACTTGGCTGTGGGAAATGCCTAGAAAAAGTCAGAACCTCCAAAACACGATTCACAGTGTTGGGCTGTGTTTAAGACATGCCATGTTCTATCTGCTATACAAGAGGTGCAGCATTTTTAAACAATAGGCCTGGACAAAAAACCCTGGAGTTTTCACTTTTCCTGATTCCCTCACAGCTGATTCCTGAGACTTACCAGCTTTCTGGGAACACACCAGTGCTGTGTAGATTTCAGAGGAGTGCCCTACTTTCCTTGTGAAATCACTTTGTAGATAATATGGTTTGCATTTGCCCAAGCCCTGGCATGAGGATTTCACCTTTGTTGGGATACTCATTTGCCTCAGTTGTTTCTCCAGAGGAATTTTACTTATGTTAAGCAAAAAAGGCAAATACTGTCTCATTATCAAGAAGATGTAAAAAGAGAAAAAAAGAATGTTATTTGTCACTCGTTGACAACAAAAAACCATCACACTCGTATTGTAGAGAAGGAAACTATTTAATGTCCTTACAAAGTCCCACGTTCAGAGCAGAGGGGAGGTGGACTAACAGTGGAAGTCAAAATAATGGGAGAGGGCTCTTGGCTACCTTGCAGGGAAACAGTGAGTGTTCCCACTGAATTGCAATAACACCAACTTGGACATGCTTCCAATTTACTAAGTAGTAACTATGCTCCAGTCTGAATAACCAAAAGCCTGGATTGATTGGTAAAATACCCTGAAGTCCTTGTAAATACTTTGAAGCTTCAAAGCTTAAGCAGAAGACAGAAAATTAAGTTTAAAAAGGTTGACAGTGCTGCTAAGGAACCAGTAGCAAATTTGGTAGGTTCCCCTTGATTGCTTTCTGTAACCTTCTCTGTAACCCTGCTCCACAGCTGCCATCAAGACTCCGCAGAGCTGCTGCATGGCCAGGGCCAATTCGCCCCAGCTGGCCATCGGAGAGACAGGAGGATGGAGGGAGAGTGCCTTGAGGGTGCTTACCAGCTTTGTGTGAACAAAATAACACTAGCCCTTGAATGCTCCGTCTTTGACAGTCTTCCTTGGTGCGCTTTTGGCATCACATAAGAATCTGAAGTGATGTTTGGAGTCAGTCAGAGCTGAGGGACCACAAGAACCAGCAACACAAGGAGAAATTTTCATGTTCAGAGGGCACTTCCTAAGAAAACTCCACAGTTGTTATGTAAATATCTGAATTCAGAGTTGTTTTCAGGGCATTTACAGAGCCACAGGCAATACAGTTGGCCAGAATAACAATGCAGAACCAACAAATGGCTTCCAACAGCCGCCTAAATGCATAAAAGGGAGGAGAACTCTGTGACTGTATAATGTAAAATGCAGTGTTCCCAACTGTTGGATGCAGAACTGAATTTATTTTATTGCAACAGTGCTATATTGCAACAGTGCTATATTCAGTCTCAACTAAATGTGCTCAAGAGACCCATTTTCAAGTGTTATTCATACTGTTTGACCAATTCTTCGTTTACAAAAAGAGTATCCTGAGATTAAAAGGACCACTAAATGAGCAATTCCTTTTAACAAAAAAATTCCCAAGAAAGCAGGTTTCAGCAGAAGGAAATTATGTGCCACATACTACTAGGAAGCAGTCTAAACACTTCACACTATAACCACTGAATGATAGAATGTTTTGGGTTAGAAGTGATCTTAAAGATCATCTAGTTCCAACCCCCCTGCTGTGGGCAGGGATGCCATTCACTAGATCAGGTTGCTCAGGGCCTCACCCAATCTGGCCTTGAACAAAATATGAAGTATATTATCCTGTTAGACGTAACATTTGAGTAATATGAAGGAAAATTATATAGAGAGATGTATTTACAGCAGGGAACACAGACAATTTCATCACCTATAAACCTATATGTGAAAACCTTTGCCAAGGCTAACTTTATGTGAGACTGGGGGGAAAGAAATCTGTATGAGGGAGGGACAAAGGTTTTTTAACAGACATGTTTGTAGAAGATAAAATACAGCGTCAAAGCCACAGCACCCACATGGCTCCTATGCTTTTCCCAACAACACTGGATCTCCGAATGCTCCTGAATTCATCACCCTGCCAAATATTAGAAAAGCCCATGTGAAGCAATGCCCAAAACAAATAGGAATTCATGCATTTCTCATTTCTCACTCCACATGCCAGTATCACACACTGGACTGAATTCAGGGCCTTCTCCAGATGTTTTGGATAGACAAGATTTCTGCATAGGCTCTACAGTACATCCTGACACTTCCTCGATGGCGCTGTGGTTCTTCTTTTCAAAGTTATCTTTCAATAAGAGTACGTTTTCTGCGAAAGAGCAAAGGAGAACTAAAGAAAACAGTCCTCAGCAGCTAAAAAAATCTGTAGAAGCTGCTTCTTGAGGTTGACTGACTTGACTAACTCAACAGATTCAATTTGCATTATTAACAATAAACATAATTACATAGATATATCAAGCATACCTCCAGACAGTGCTGCAATTACAGGCTGATTGAACAGACTATGCACCATGAAACCAAAGCCACAGTTACTCAACAGAGAATGTGAACATGGTGAGACACTTGTGCAGTATTAGATTACAGTGCTGCAGGAAATGACAGAGGAGCCATTACATTATAGTCAACAGATTAATGCAGAACCAGTACTTCAGAGAGGAGCAATTAAAGCCAACATATCTTCAATTCCAGTGGCAAGGTGGTGAAGCTAGTGGCTCCTAAGTTACCAGGGACCTTGTTTTTCTGATGTCTTGGACAATTCCCGTTCCCCTACACTGATGACAGCTCTCTCCCTTCTTTCCAGTTTCTACTCCCTTTAATACTCCAGTGCATTCAGTCCACTTATGCTTTTCATTGTTAGATTCAGCTGTTCTTTCTGTCTGCTTCAGTGGGCTTTGGGACTGTCCCTAAATGCTTTCTGACTTTAAGACTCCGCTCCAAACTTCTGTCTTTAATGAAGGCTTTGCTGGTGTACTTGTGCTGATGTGCTCTGCCCTCTGGCCTCCCTCTGCACTGCACCGTTGAGGAGAGGACCTGGAGCAGGCATAATGACTTTCCTGGGTTTTGCAAAGCAGGAGCACTTGCAGCATCAGATGAGTAATTGTAACAACTCTGCCCTTTCATGACGGAAAATTTACAAATCATTAGCAGTTAATAAAACAATGGAGTACACAGATTTGGCAAACATTTATTACTGTCTAGGAATTTCAGACTCACAGCCTAAGTAGTAGTCAGCATAATATTTAGAAACCTTTTGTGTCTTTAGAAATACTACTTTCTCTGAAATGAAAGGAAAAGCCTATTTCATGTTTTTCTCTTTCCATAAAAATTATTTCAGTATCTCTTCATCATTTGATTGAGTCCTGCAAAGTGAATCCAACTAATTTATGTGAATGTTGATGTAATTACTGATGAAGTATTCAGTTTATTAAAACCATCCTCAGCTATTACTACATCACTGGTTTGACTCTGAGGAGCACTGGGTGATGGCATCTTTTCAACATCAGCAACCATTAATTAGCCGTGTGAAGAACTCTAAATTCCATTTAGATGATAATTTCATATTTGATCACTTATCTGTTGAGGTTCCCCCCCGCGGGGGCCGCCCCCCCTCCCCCTGGGAGGATGGGACCCTGGGGGAGGGAGCATGCTCTGTATGTACCCAAGTTCTGTTCCCCTGTTGGCCGTTCCGGGTGTTCCCTCCGCCCCTAAAAGCTTTTATGTTGGGGTTTTTCCCATGAGGCTTGTCTTTGCCACCCGGACCGGGACGGGTGCGGAGCAGAAATATGAAACACCTATGCAAAGACCCTTCCCTATTCTTTCCTGCTGGCAAAACTGTCTTCATGAAGGTTGCAAACAGACTGCAACACTTACCTTTTTCTCTTTGCCCCAAGTGTAGTAAGTTTCTTATCACACAGTCTTTTGTTCTAGCTTTCATAAAGCTACCAAAAACTCTACAGAATTTAGACCAGCTAATATGTTAGAAAAAATCAATTTCTTATTCCATTTTCCTGCCATGCAACAAGTCACCATAGCAACATTCTGTGCTCACTGCTGAACTACCACAGGATCTTCTCTTACCAAAATATGAGAACTGATAAGCAACACTACCTGGTATTTTGCTAACCTCTGCACAGGGAGAAAGGTATTTTCTTCTTACACTCACTTTCCATTGGGTTTAGAATTCCACTTTGCTCTTGTTCTGCTCTCATCCCTTGGCATCCTTTGGGCCAAACTTTGCCATCACTTATGAGAATGTATTTGCCACCAGGTGACAGAAGTGTCTCTGATATTTCTCACACTAAGGGAGAAGTAGTTTCACTTCAGCTGTTGGATGGTAAGACTGAGACAGTCTTCTTCAGCTACCAGCCTGCCTGCAAGACTATGAGGCCTAACTTAGGGGAATTGTGTGTTGCTCTGTGTCATGGGTTATCACAGCTTGGAGTTTTAGTTAAGAAAAAAAATTCAACCAGCCACAGCAGTGATGTTTTTTGCAAGGGGCTGTCGTAACTTCCTCCAGACCTGATAGAACCAATCAATTGGCTACTTTGAATATTGACAACTCTTGTTAAGCCACTTAAGAAGCTGGTTACACCTCTGTAAAAGACGCATTTAAAGACAAACAAGCCCGGGAATTGCTCTCTTGCTTCCGGTCCTTGGACAGGTAATTGGAGTGCCCACTTGGCCCAGCAGGCTGGGCTGGGCCTGGCCACTGGGCCCGGCGGTAGCTGGGCCACAGCCCGTGGCTCTGTGTGGGCCGGCCCCGCCCCCAGCGCGGCTTGGCAAGATCGTGGCCATGCTCCGTGCAAACCGGTCCCGCGGCATGGATGGCCCCCTCTCTGATCCAGCCACCGTTTGGCAGAGATCATGTGACCACCAACAGAAGATAAGTTCCAGCTGCAAGGCCCAGGCACGGGTAAGATTAACCCCTTCAGCACTGTAAGTTCCCCAGAAGAAATGAAACCTGCAGACATCAATCCTCTCCCAGGTCAGAGGAAAGGGAAAGGCAAAGGCACGTGAATAAACACCATGATAGTGACACCAAAATCAGTGAAGAAGAAAGAGGTGAAGCCCAGAGAGAAGAGATAGAGGAGATGCTTCAAAACCTTGAAGCTGACATTCTTTTGTAAAGCTATGGTGATGGACTATGATACATCAGAGACTCCCTTGTAATTTCGTTATAGGCATGGGGGGTAGAGCTTCAAACTGCTANGGGAACCTCCCCCGCTCCGCTCCTCGGCCGGCACAGACACAGTCCCTCTCTCTGGGGGGGGGGGGGAAGAGAACCATCTCCTCGTCTCTCCACCCTTCCATGCTGCAGAAGCTGGCTCAGTCCATTCCCTTCCACCCTCTCTCTCTCCGGGCTCCGGCCTACCTCTCTCCTCAGGCCGCATGGCTTCAGGCCGCATGGATGCCCCTCCCCCACCCATGCCCAGGCCCAGGCTTCAGGCCTCAGGCTGGGTGGAGGAGGACATCTGCTCCCTTCTAGGACCGGAACACAAAAGGAAGTTCCTCTGTGCTTCTCTCCCTTATCTCCCTATGTTCTCAGAGGTGACAAATCTCTTCAGTGGTCATACCAGGTGTCAATATTCACTTCTGACCCATGACTGGTTTGACTATAACTTCCTTAAAAAACTCACTTCCTGTCAAACCAGGACACTCTGAGACTTCCAAATGAGATATAAAGGCATAGGATATTATAAACATTATTTTTAATAAAATTATTATCTCTGAAGTATTCTGAAAACAGGTATGAAACAATCTTCAAGGTGTCACACTTTGCTACAGCATGGAAAGATTTCCAAGAATTTTATTACCAAATTTTTTTGAAAGCATCCGTGTACTTCATATATTTTGAATTTGGTTTGTCTAGTTCCAAATAATTCCTCCTCCAAGAAGTCTGCTTTTCAGTGGTAATCAGACCACAACACCAATACATATCAGTGGGAGTTGATATGCAGATGGGTCAGTAGCCGGAAACTCAGGCGAGCTATCGAAATGAATAGATACTGCAGAAAAATTAAACATATCACTTATGGCACTAATCAACACCTACCAGCAGCGTGTTGATGGTAGGTAAACAGGATGGGACAGATACTTTACAACATGCCAGCACACCTCAACCCCCAGAACAGAAAGGTGAAGTAAAAATTATGTCATCCTGTTTATGCTGTAGTTAAGCAGAGTGTGATTATTACAGCTCTGAGAGTGAACAACTTCTGTTCTGCTCAGCTGTCTCTTTAATAATTATTAAGCTAAAAAACAAACATATATTTCTATTTCCTTATGATTCTTGCTATTCAGCAGTTGATCGTTTTTCCTTATTTCCTGATCTCCCTCTCTCAAATACACATATTTTAGTGCAATACCTTCCTTCAACTGTAACAGTATGTACTAGTGTGAAAGCAAACCCGTGAGAGACTCGAAATCAGAACTACAATTTAATAGGAAAATTAAAAATAAATGCAATAGTACAAAAAACACTGACAGAGTCAGGATACAACCTGATGCTTTGTCGGTCAGGGCGGTGGTAGCAGTCCGATTAAATGGTGGCTGCAGTCCTCTTGCGGTGGTAGGTGTGGTTCTGTTGAAGCAGTGATCCTGTAGAAGGGTCTGGTCTTCCTCTGAAGGTCCAGTGGTGGTTATGTAGCTCCTGTCCTCTGGGAACCCAGCAGGTAAGGGCTGACTGTGGTGTTCCAAACCCCAGATTATATCCAGGTGGGAATGCTTGGCTCCTCCCCCTGGGTGGAGCATCTCACAATGGGGTGATGTCATTCTACGAGTCATGCAGTGAGGGTGGATGGCCCACTAACAGAAGATATCTCTCCAGAGGGAGCTATCAGGGATGTATCATGGAAGAGATAAAGAACATTGTCCCACCTGGTTTTAAGAGATGGTGATAGAATACATACTTTTGGTTACATCTTACACTGTAACCTAAGACACAGTAAGTAAGAATTAACTGTGCCCTTTGCAGACTGAATTTTTTTTTCCTACTCCATTCAACTTGGCATCATTTGCCCTTCAAATAAGTCTTTGATGTATTAAATTTGGTCCTTTTGGCTACAGAACCAAAAACAGATTTGGTCAACTTTATTTAAGGTAGTTGTTAATCTGGAAAATGGACAAACATTTCACTTCCTCTCTGGTTGGACATTTTGACATTTTTCTTCATGAAGTGTTTGGGGGTTGATTTTTTTTCCAAAAGTAAGACTATGGCAAGGGTTGGTTGCAATTAATTTCTTCATTCAAAGAAAGCTTAAGAAAAGACTTCAACATTTTCAACTCTTTCTACTTGCTTTTTAATCTAAAAACAGTTTCATTAATGCCTGACTGTTTATAAATTTTCACTAATTTATAATCACAGAATCATTAGAGTTGGAAAAGACCATTGAGGTCATTGAGTCCAACTGATAACCTAGCACTGCCACCTTCACTACTAAACCATGACCCCAAGTTACTTTAAAAGTGAAAAATAAATATGTTAAAATAACACAAAATCCTTGTGCCTACAGCTCTCAGAGAAGAGCCAGCAGATAACAGGGAACAGGTTTATACACTGCAGCATGGAACTTACTCTGGCTGATGACACCGACCTCATCCATCCCATGCAGAAGCTCCATGTTTAGGGAACAGTTGTTCCTGCTTCCATCTGCCCAGCCCTGCAGCCTTCCAGAGACCAGTGCATGTTCACCCAATGGCATAGCGTGGGCCAAAGTACACGGCCAAGAAAATCAAAGAAACACAAGTCCCACTGCTGTTTTTATACAATCTCTTTAGGTGGTTTGTGACACTTAATAGTCTCCTAAGTTACCCCTTCATAGCCCTCCCTCTCGGTGGAGAGTTAAGATTCATTTGTCCAGTAAGATACTGCCTTTCCACATGGATGAAAAAAAAGTTTATTCTGTTTTCACAGAAAATTTTATGGTATACTCCAAGCTTAAATAATAAACCTCCTAAACTAGTTATTGTTAAAATTAAGTGCATCAGCTGCTTTTACAGAATGGTCTCAGCAACCTTTCTTATCTGACCTTGTTCTAAACAATACTGTAGTAATCAAAGCTTCAAAGCAAATCTGTAGCTAATGCTGTCAAGACAATTAATTTTTAGTATACCTAAATCTTGCTCTAATGTGGTTGCTGTCAAGAAATAAAATTTTACAACAGTAAACTATGCATAAATATATTTAGGAATATAATAAATGCCAACTCAGATTGTGTAAATGGAGGATAGCATATTCAAGAACATGAAATTCATCCAGATTATTTCTAGCCATGCAGAAAATGCAGTTTTCAAATTGTTTAGGAAGTAAGAGTGACTCCTCTATTTTAGCATCTCCTTTCCAGTGCACTGTAGAATCTGTCCACTTTAGCAATTGCTTCGATTGGAGCAGCTGAAGAGTCTCACTGGAGCCTTTGGTTCCCCCAGTGGGAGCACACATTGCTGTTTTAGGGGGATAAACTCCTGGCTGCAGCCCTTCCCCTCTACTCTGCTACAGCTGCTTGGTGCTAATCCACAACCATGAAGCTGCGCTAGAGCTGGGCATCCCTCTGGGCTCTCCAGTGAAACGAGGAATTACCAAGGTGCCTTCATTTCCTGTTTCCTCTCTTCCCTTGGGAAGCAGCCTGGCCATCACAAGGAAACAAAGGCATTGTGCATTGGGGACACAGCAGAGTCACTGCAGATCAGAGGAGGCTGAAGCTGCTCTCATCCACACTGGGAGCAAGGCACAGAGCACCAGGAAGGCATAAGGACCACAGCCCTTCACAGCTGAGAAATACAACACAGTGTCAAGGAAGACCCAAGAACTTATGACTGGTGATTCAAGTCATGAAACATTGGGTAAATCTTTTCTAAGGGAATGCCATCTTTGTGAATACCCAGTAATTCACATCAAAAGGGTTTTAGCTAAGAGCCATTGATGTAGTTAGGGCTGAAGCTTATTGGCTTCCACTCCTTTTTGAAAATGAACTGGCTCAAATGTACAGAATAGACAAGGAAAAACAATAAAGGTAAAGGTGACATTTCTATTTTTAAAATCATATTTCAGCGTCTTGGTGATGGGAGAACGAGGAAGCAATCATGTTGCCTGATATCAGATACATATTTTATCACCTTAATTTTAGAAAGTCATGTCCCTCGTTCCATGGATGGACAATGTGAAGTAAAAGACTCTTCTAGATGGTGAGAAGCCTTATTCTGAGTTTGGGGCAGAATCTTTGCTGAGTTGTTTCTGTGAGTAGCCCACAAGGATTAGCATTCTGCTAGTAGTTACCCTTTACATTGTAACTTGCCAGTTAGTAGGTGGTAGGAATACCTTCCATTTCTAAACTGTTTGAATAACTTGTAAGCAGCAGAGGAGCTTAATGGTTAATTTGGTACTTTGACATATGCACACTTAAAAAAAAATACAAATGGTCCTTAAACCCCTGTATTTTTCTTCACTTTTTGAAGGTGATGTAAGTTCAAAGCCTGTTTATGAAAAGAGGGAGTCCAAATTGCAGCTTTTGAAAATGCAACCCACCATATGTAGCTGCAATAGCAAGATTAATATTTTTCCAATCTGTAGGTTTATTCCATTTTATGCAAACATAAAAAGGTCTAGGCAGCTAGACATATACTAAGAAAGACAAATCAACATCAACAACATAAGCAATCTTAGTAATTTCCTGTATGTGCAAAGGGAAAATAAACCTCTTTGCTATGTACTAATCCCAAGCCCAGTATTCCCCCAGCCCTCAGCTGCCCTCTTCCTCCTCAAAGGCCTGGGAACAGAGCTGGGGGCTTGACAATATGCCTAAAAGATCAGCAGTAAGCTTACTGCAGAATAAAGAAGAGGGGTAGAAAACACTAACCAAAAACAAAGTGCAAAAACCCCCCACCCTCTCTGAACAAGTCTTGGTATTTTTTGATATGAAGAGCTTTCAGATGCCCTGAGGCTATGCTCATCTTTAACAAACAAGGACTGTGTGTTCCTTCCTGTTACCCCTGCTCACTCTTTTGGGTTTTTTTCTAGTAAGCATAACGCTAGAAATCAGAGGCACTTGGATCATTAAACATATTTATTGTTTAAAGTTCCAAATTTGACGTTATCTGTACTCTGAAACCAAACCAAAATTCTGGATGTGCAAAGTTAAGGCAGGCAGCCAGGTTACAGAACCACATTTCTATTTCATTTCCAGTTGCCCAGCACTATTCACTGCAAGAACTGAAAGCCATTAACCAGATAACCCCAAACACAATATTTCCCTTCCATGGTTCCTGTTTTCCAACATAGCTGTTCCATAGTATGTCTTTAAGTGAATGAGCTGGGAGACAATTTTGACAATATCCTTTTACTATTGCAGTCGTATATAATTTCCTAATATTTATAAAGACTACAAGACCAGATAGGCTGTCACAGATTTGTCTTGTCAGCTCATAAATGGAAAGTTCAGCTTTTACATTGATCCTACACTCCTACCATTTAGGTCAGTTTATGCCATAATCCTCACAGTTAAAATGGCTGCAAAGCTACACACCTAAAATCAGGCTTTCCTAGGAAAAAGGTGACAAGAATTCTCAATCATAACGAGAACTACCAGTTACAGGTGTAATTTGAAATAAATATGGGTATGTCTGAGTCCAAAGGGAGGTTAAAGGGAGGAAAAATTGCATGAGAGAAAGAATGTTCTAGCATCTTTACATTGTAAAGTTAAAAGAAATACAGATGCAATCCTGTAAGACTGTAAACTCCAAAAAGTGAATGTTATTAAAACAAAGAACACCTGTTATATTTAATTTCATTTCAATGTTCTTAAAAATTACAGAACAGCTGATACCCTAACAAAAAGGCAGCTAATTTATAAAACGATAAAAAAAGTAGAAAAGTCAAATTAAATCCACAGTGCACAACAGTAACCCTTGTGAACAAATGGAACCAAACCAAAGTAAATGATCAAAACCTCACGCCTTTCTACACAGCTCAGCCAGTTACATTAATAATTAAGTTTCCTACTCAGACAGGAATTCTAGAGAAAGTGTGAAACAAAAAAACCAACATCAAAGCAGACCAAAACAATCCCACATCCTATTGACTGCTGTAAACTGAAGCCTCTTTTCATAAATGCTCTGATCTTTACAGTGAAAACAGCGACGGATGTAAATATAATCTGTGTGCTGGTTAACTGGGTGAGAGCAGGCTGTAAGTATTTTTAGACTATGCCCTCATCTTGACTGTAACCTTTCTGCTGATAGTGATGCTCTTTCAGCCCAAAGCAGAGGAAGGATCTGAAGATCCCCCAGGAGGAGGCAGGGGCTTTGGTTCAGACGGGCGGACAGAGAGCAGCTGCTGTGGCCCTGCACAAGGACGGGACCTCTGGTGCGAAGGAGTGGTGTAAACCAGGCTTGACCCAAAACCGGCTGTGGTTCGGGACCGGGCACGTGCTTGAGTTCAGTCTGAGCTTTACTTTTGGGAATGTCAAAAGCAGACACTGAAGGTTTCTACTGCATTTCCCCAGGAATACCACAGACCAGTAGAACTCATTGTAGGTATAAAAGCTATGTTTTTCTGGAGGAGGGGATTTCCTGAAAATTTTACCCATGTTCCTAAAGTGCTGCCCACAAGAAAAACAATTCTTAGAGCACAAACAAAAATAATATGTTTTTATATTGACGAGCTGATGCAAGAGATGGAAGGAAGGACCAGGTCTAGGAAAAAAACCCAAACTGCAACTTTAAATATAGGGCATGAAGATTTGCCACTCCTTTTCCTCTGCTTCAGTTCTGCGCCCCTCACACCCACACCCACACCCACACCCACAGCGCGGGGTCACGGCGCCCCTCACACACA
>WEIT01010402.1:1775-19992 GCA_013389985.1 Dryoscopus gambensis | reverse complement strand
GAGCGCGGGCGGTGGGGCCGGGCCGGGCCGGGCCGGGCCGGGCGGGACACTTATTTTTATTTTTGGACAATAAGTTGGAATATGTTGGCGCTTTGTTTAGACAGGAGAAATCCAGTTATGGGATTTCTGTGCTTGGAAATGCCCATAGGCTTCTCGATTCATAGAACTGTACACATATTCAGGGATTTTTCGTTTGTTTTTTACCTTTCGTCTAGGGTCAAAGTCAGAGTGGTGGACATGGTCCTGGTGGTAGCAAGAAGGATGACAAGGTAACAGAAACTCAAATAAATACTTACAGAATGAACTACAAGCGTGTTGCTTCGGAGCCTGGCTACAATAGGCTTTTTAAATTTACTCTCTTTTTATTATTTTTGTATTTGGAAGTGCATAAAATTACACTTTTGCTGGTTCTGATGAATGTCTTTTATGATGCACATTGGAGAAAACAGTTGCTGTTTATAAATAGAAAAGGGATCTTAAGAAAACCTGAAATTTCTTTACAGTGACATGGGGTTTTTTAAGAAATAAAAGTATAAATGTGTCAGGGTGAGGAAAGACTATTTGTCTTCAAGCTGTCACTTAAGGAACTGCTGTTGGCTTGAAAGTGACATCACACAATGATCTGTAGGTCTGTACTTCACATTATGGGACATCAGAGGCCTCTCTGGTCTCTTTGGAGCTGGAAGTACAGTGTGCATGGCAAGCAGTGTCTAGGCTGGGAAACTGAACGTGTGTTATTTATTGATTGAAGTGCAGCAGAAAGGTGGAGATTCAATATTTTCCTCATTGTCTCATCTATTAGTTTTGTTTGTGATTTACTTCAGGCTTGAGCCTTTCATGTTCTATATTCACTGAAAACTGGCAGAAGTCTAAATTAGAAAGAGGGATGTAAAATAAGCAGGAGAAGAAATTTTTGAACTTTCCTAAAAAATAAGAGTCATATTTCTTTTGGGCTTCTCACTACAGATCATAAGGAGAAAGTTTTGTTATGAAGTCCTTCACCTTGAGCGCTCTTCTAGTTTGTGCACTTAACACCTGTGTGGATAGTTTCTTTGTTATTATCCTGGTTTCTTTGTCTTCTTATGGAATTCTTTTTATGAATAAGGATAAGAAGAAAAAATATGAACCTCCAGTTCCTACCAGAGTGGGGAAAAAGAAGAAGAAGACCAAGGGACCAGATGCTGCCAGCAAACTCCCCCTGGGTAAGCATGCTGCCTCCCCTGCAGAGCTGCGGACTGTCTGCTTTTCGGGAAGTGCAGAGCTTTTCTCTCCTCGAGATCTGGCTCTGTGGAGGTCACTGACATTTTATTTCTAATTAACATAAAAAAGGCCTCCACAGAATAAGATTATTGTTTTGCAAGATGCAGCCCATGAATTCCTAGGTAAGAGAGAGAGAAATTAAACTGAGGAAAAATGCAGGGGAAACATTAAATCTGTTTTTCACCTGGAATTACAGTGGGACAAGTAAGGTAGAAGTTTCTGTCAGGAAAATAAAGCAGGATTTCTAGTAATGTATTAGTGATTAGTTGGTACCATGTCAAACTTGCTTAAAGTACTGTGATTCTGCTTTGGTTACAGTGACTCCTCACACACAGTGCAGACTCAAGTTGTTGAAATTGGAGAGAATTAAAGATTACCTCTTAATGGAGGAAGAATTTATCAGAAATCAAGAGCAGATGAAACCTTTGGAAGAAAAACAAGAGGTGAGGTTTGAGTGAACTGTTACTTCTAATGTTACAGTAAATGCTCTCAATTAATGTGAACTACTTCATACCAAAGCAATGGAAATAAAGTGCCACCAGTGTGCAAGTTGGTACAAACATATCAGGTGTATCACAGTTCCTCAGTAATTGGCTAAATTGTTTTAGATCAAGCACAGATCACTACAGATGAAGCCACAGGAGTTTTTTGTTTCTTAATGCTCTGTCAAAGTGCAGTTCCCAGATATACATCAACAGAGAAAGAAAATTCTAGTTATTCACATCCATATAAATAGTGTCCATAGGGTAGGACTAAAATAATAGTGGGTTTTGTTACTGACCTCTGCTGTTATGCGTTTTGGGGCAGTGAAACAACAATAAGAAAGACTGGTTCTGCGGTGTTCTGTCTGAGTTGTTGAGCCAGTGTTTACAAGAATGTTTTGGCTGTGTTGTTCAGTTGTTTCTTGGATTCTTCATGACAACAGGAAGAAAGATCCAAGGTGGATGATCTGAGAGGAACACCGATGTCTGTGGGCACCCTGGAGGAGATCATTGATGACAACCATGCCATTGTGTCCACATCAGTGGGATCAGAACACTATGTCAGTATTCTGTCTTTTGTGGACAAGGACCTGCTAGAGCCAGGCTGCTCTGTTTTGCTAAATCATAAGGTGAGTTGTTTTTATAAAATGAAGTTTCTTGCAAGTTCTTGTACTGTTTTTAACTGGTCTTTTTTTTCTGAAGACCACAGGAGAGAGAATGCTGTTTATTTCACACACCTAAATAGGTGGGCATAGGGATTAGACTTCAGCTTGTATTAATAATGCTGCTTGCCTCCTTTGACAACTCTTAATTCTTGAATTAGGTTCATGCTGTGATAGGAGTCCTGATGGATGACACAGACCCTTTAGTGACTGTGATGAAAGTAGAGAAAGCTCCTCAAGAAACGTATGCTGACATTGGTGGCCTTGACAACCAAATTCAAGAAATCAAGGTATTCAGTTGTACTCCTTTACAGAGTTAAACTGGCAATGTAGCTGTTGTGCTAGGAGCTCAAAGGGAAACAGCAGGACTGGCTGCTGTTCCTGTAGTGGTGTCCTTTACCCTTCTATAGGGCATTTCTCTATTAGATTTCACTAGGCAGACTCATGGACCTCCCCCTTTTAAGTGAGTCACCAGAGGCTGTGTGCACGAGAACCTTTCACAGTTGCTCAGGAACCTATAGAGCCCAGAGCTCATAAAATCTCTGTAGTAGCTTATTATTTTGGAACATGGAAAGTTTCAATTGTTGCATGATGACAGTTAAAAAACTGCAGGGGTTATTTTGAGTGTCTGATGCCGTGCAATCTAAGGATTTAGTCTCTCAGGGAGCTTGTTTGGGGGTTTT
This sequence comes from Dryoscopus gambensis, assembly GCA_013389985.1. Lineage (NCBI taxonomy): Eukaryota > Metazoa > Chordata > Aves > Passeriformes > Malaconotidae > Dryoscopus > Dryoscopus gambensis. Next base: position 16,905 of record WEIT01010402.1, on the reverse strand, counting down.
TTGCCTTTATTTGTTGTTTGGTTGGGGCGGGTTGGGTTGGTTGTTTTTTTTCTCTACCAGCAGAACTTTACCTGAACCTTGTTAAAACTCAACCCTTTTGTTCTGGATAGGTGTCTAAAACCACAAATGCTCTTAAAATACTGATCTGTAGTATTTGGTAGCTTGTTACAGAAGGCATCTTTTCATAAAAGGTTCCCTGGCCCCAAGGTCATCCATGAGTGTTTGGGGTTCAGGAAGTCCAAGATTCTAAATTTGGGATGATGCATTGAGGATGGAGGAGGGGGAACATTCACTGCTGCTCCACCACACATCATGCGGAAACAATAAGAAGAACTGTGCAGATAGAATAATTGTCTGCCTTAGAAATGGAGGCAACAGAGAGCCATGCTTTTTAAGGTCTGGCTTGAAATCAGTTAGGTTCTTTTTGCCTTCACTGCTTTCATTATTGCTGTTCTGAAGATCCCCACAGATCTTTGTTGGAGACCACGCACTCTTACAAAAACATGTTTGTGTTTCTTATTCTGCAGGAGTCTGTGGAGCTTCCTCTCACCCACCCTGAATATTATGAAGAGATGGGTATAAAGCCACCCAAAGGAGTCATTCTGTATGGCCCACCTGGGACAGGTATTTTACAGTTCAGTAACACCTGTGCTGAGATAACACAAGTAGAATAATTTACACTTGGTTAGTACTTAAAGCATTGCCAAATCTGTCGCAAATTTCATACAACTGTTTCGTTAACTGTTAACTGTTTTTTCTTTCTTTTTTTCTTTCCCTTCTCTGCAAACTAATTACAGTATCTCTTTCCAACTAAAAATAGGCAAAACTTTACTCGCCAAAGCAGTGGCAAACCAAACTTCAGCAACCTTCCTGAGAGTGGTTGGTTCCGAGCTCATCCAGAAGTACCTGGGTGACGGCCCCAAGCTCGTGCGCGAGCTGTTCCGCGTGGCTGAGGAGCACGCCCCGTCCATCGTCTTCATTGATGAGATTGATGCCATCGGTACAAAGAGGTACAGTAGTGAGCTGCACTCCACACACCAGGGACAAACAGGGATTACCAGGGACAAACAGGGCTTTACGAGAAACACTTCTTTTGCAACTCTACTGAGACTCAGTTTCTTTGCTCTGCTTCTATTTGCATATACTGTTTTGATGTAACCATTTGTAACAAATAACTCTTCAAATAACTTCCATGGAAACTATTACAATATATCACAACCTTTTCCTACTAAATAGACATGACCAGAGACAACCTCTGTTCTCTTGCTACATGGCAGCATCTCTAAGAGAGCGTCAAAACTAGAAAGAGACACTGTATATAGGATCCTCTAGCTGCAAGTCCATATACAGTAACTGGTTTTAGTAATCCAACAGTAAAGCAGAATATTTAATATAGAATATAGCCATTTGTTGTTTCCCTCTCGAGTAGGTGACTAAATACTTCTGCTCTGAGAGTATTTTACAGAAAGTTACAGTGTATGTCATGGAGAAGCATTTGTTGTGCCACACTAAACTCTTGTTCAGCCCTTATCCAAACTGCATTACTTTGAAGATTCTTTAGGCTTGTTGGAACTGTCCAATGCAAATAGTCTTTAAAGTAGTCAGTGTTTTTTAAATAAATAAAAAGGTGCTCATATATGTTTACTACATAGCCACTAGCCCAAAGTGCCAGTATAAGCCCAAAGTGCCACTAGCCCAAAGTACCAGCTGCTGCCTTATGTATGGATGTATGTGCTTTCAAGAATTAAGTTTTTTCCTTTTTTATGTTAATTTTGTTAGGTGAGGAAAAGATATTTCCAAATCTGTAACAAACACAGAAAACAGATTTCCTTCACATGATGGCTTTTACACTCCCCAACTACAAGAATGGTTCAGTGTCTCTTTACTTCCCTGTATGTCACAACATGATTCTGAAAACCTGCATTTTGTTTATATGGATAAACATTAAATTTTTTTTAAAAATCTCTTACAGATGTTTACAAACAAAATACGCTTCTCCCCCTTTTGTTTATACCTTTGTGGCAGTTACATAGTGCTTTTTCTGACTATGCTTTTTTTTTCTTAAAGGTATGACTCAAATTCAGGGGGTGAGAGAGAGATCCAGCGCACAATGTTGGAGCTGCTGAACCAGCTGGATGGGTTTGACTCTCGGGGGGATGTTAAAGTTATCATGGCTACAAACAGAATAGAAACACTGGACCCAGCTTTAATTAGACCAGGTAAGGGTCATCCCTGCTGTGTATGCTTAAGCCACTTTTCTTGTGAAAGGACTTGTCTTAACTTGATAAACACAGGCTGGTAAAAAGACGGTGAGTTTGTCCTTATTCACCATCTAATGTATGCTGGTGCATCTGTTAAAATCAGAACCCACTCACAAGCTTCTAAATAGGAGAAAAATCTTTGGGAGAGAACAAACGTGTTAACTCCTTTACATATACGTCAACAATTTGAATATTCTTCCTTTCTATTAAGATGGCACAGCCATTGTAAGTAATTGTTAAGGCAAGCTGTGTGCAGCAGCAGCACACCTGCAGCAGCTGGGGAAGGCGGGGCAGCACCACCTGTGTTTTAGGGGTGAGAGCCCAAGCCTTACCAGAGACAGCCTGGATTCTGGTGCAAGGAATGCAGGCTGCTCCTTACTGACCTGGAACACTCCTGCCATTTGGGGGATGAGTGAGGGAGAAGTGTGTGTTACATATTGAGCAGGCACAGATAGTATTCTCAAATGGCCACTAAACATGTACCAAAGCACAGTATGTCTGTGGTGTCTGTTAAATTGGAAGGTAGAAAACAACACAGAGATCAAAAGAATAAGCTGAAATACTTCCACGGTATGAAGTTGCTGAGGTGTGTGTTTGGTCTGGTTTTGTCATCATTTAGCTTTAGACCCTTCAGCTAAAACCCAGTGCTGTTAGAGTACAGAGGAGATAATACTGTGCGAGTATTGAAAGAGAGCTAAGAGGATCTGGAAGTTGTTGGAAGGAAGCTTCCTACACCTGTGTATCAGGTATTTAAATTACAACTACTGCTTAAGCAACCAGCGCACTTAGAGCAGCTCAGTGGACTGATTTACGATTGTCTGGATTTATGATAGTCTGGATTGTTGTATGAGGTGCCATCACCTTCTTTAGAAAAGATATTGTAAAGAAAAAAAGGAGGGATCTGGAGATGGAAAACATATTTTAATATTGCTCAGTTGAAACAACAGGTAGCAGAACTTGCAAAGTCCCTACTGACATAGAGGAAACAGTGAGTAGCAACTTTCAAGTATTTTTGCAAAACCTTTCTTCCTCAGTTTGGTTTTGGTTTTGTTTTTTAGGGTTTTTTAATAAGTCGAGTTATTAAAGTTGGCACGGTAATTTATGTTCTCTGTGTGCCTATGCAGCAGAAAATTAAAGTTCAGAGCTAATTGTAATCTAAGTGTAGAAAAAAATATATTAAAAGAATATAAGTATTTCTTTAACACTTTCCTGTGCTGTGAGACACTGGGATTTTTTATATTTATATATGACTCAAGGAAGGTTTCTCATCTTTCCCAGGTGAGGGGTCTCTTGCCTGCAATGACAGTCTGTTTCAGTAGTGCATCTTTCAGCCCCAGTAGCTTCCTGTTCATTGCAAATAGTCTGACCTCACTTTCTACTCCAAGTCATGATTCATTGTGGCAGGAAGAACCATAGAACTGTTGAGGTTGGAAAGAACTTTTCAGATCATTGAGTCCACCCATTAATCTAACATGGCCAAGTCCACCACTAAGCCATGTCCCCAAGTGCCACTTCTGCACCTCTTTTGAGCACTTCTGGGGGTGGTAACTTCACCACTTCCCTGGGCAGCCTGTTCAAATACTTGACAAACCTTTCCATGAAGAAATTTTTCCTGATATCCAATCTAAACCTCCACATAGGAACTTAAGGCCATTTTATCTTGACCTGTTTCCTGGGTGAAAAGACCAACCCCCACCTGACTACAACCTCCTTTCAGGTAGTTGTAGAGGGTGATAAGGTCATCCCTGAGCTCCTTTTTCTCCAGACTAAACATCCCCAGATATTCCTTCACATGTTCTTCATGTCACTTGTGCTCCAGACCCTTCACCAGCTCCATTGCCCTTCACTGGACACGCTCCAGCTTAGCAGTTACTGTCAGTCAAACCCTTCAGGTGTTCTTCCTCCTGTTTCCAACAGCTGCATGCAAAAAGCCTAAGACTGAATTTTTCTTTTGCACAGGACGTATTGATAGGAAAATAGAGTTCCCTCTACCTGATGAAAAGACAAAGAAACGAATCTTTCAGATTCACACAAGCAGGATGACGCTGGCAGATGATGTGACTTTGGATGAGCTGATTATGGCAAAAGATGATCTCAGTGGTGCAGATATTAAGGTCAGTGCACAACACCATTGCGTATACGTCAATGCAAAAATCAAATCTCAGTTTTGCTGCATCCAGAACTGCTGTCTGTTGAACTGTTCGCCAGTTTTTTGTGCTTACATCACCAAGGGACAGTGGGATGGCTTTAAAATACCTTTCATGAGTGCCAGGTACTCTGCTTTACAAATGGGAAATCATCACAATCATAATTGTGAGGTAGCTTGTGTTGGTAAGAGTATGTACCTGTGTTACCTGAATATGAAACTTTAAGTAGCAAAGTAGAAACTCAAAGGAGACTATGGAATCTTGTGCAAGGTGTCTTAAACGTTACTTAAGATAGTGCAGAATAAGTAGCAATTTTAGGGACTATGTTGCAAGCAGATGAAAATGTACCTGTTTATTAGGAAGCTTCAGCCATACCCAGTCTGCTTTTTTAAAGCAGATAGAGCCCTCGCTACAGTTACCACACTCATGAGCTCAAACCAACGTGACACAACTGTCGCTGCCGTGCAGAAGGATCACCCAGCTGGGCATGTCTGTCCTTGCACAAGGGAAATTACTGTTGTTACAAAGCTGCCTTTCTGTCAGGGAAATGCAACTCTGCCCTTTTGGACATCACTCATGTGGCTTTATACAGCCTACTTCAGTGCTGTTAACACTCCTCACTTCTACAGTTAGCGGAGCAGTAGGAAGATGCAGCTGCCTTTGAGGGTGTGGCTTGAAGGGGCTGCACAGAACCTGTAACTATTCTTGCTTTCTGTGTTGCAGGCAATTTGTACAGAAGCTGGATTGATGGCTTTGAGGGAACGGAGAATGAAAGTAACAAATGAAGATTTCAAAAAGTCCAAAGAGAATGTTCTCTATAAAAAGCAAGAGGGAACCCCTGAGGGACTGTATCTTTAAGTCATCTGTCTCTTTGGGAACTATACAGAACTGTCTGTGATGAGAGTCTTGTAAAAGCACACAGCTAGTTTGCATTCATGAACAGGTTAAAAGCTGGTGGTTTGTGGGTTTTCAGTCAGTGTAACTCTTCACTTCCCAATAAAATGTTTATTTGACTTGAACCATTTTGGTGGCAAAGCCATGCTCTTTACATGGAACTGTTGCATTCTCTGACTGACTTTGAAGAACAAGTGCTGGTGATCCAAGAGTGCTTGTCTCAGCCCAGGTCAGGCAGGGAGCAGTGCAGGTGCCCTAACTCTCCTTAGGCACAGCAGTCTCTTACAACAACTCTAGCATTGCTGTTGTTCTTCATTACCTCCTTATATCTTTCTTTAGGGGCTAACTAGGACAAGTGTCACTTCTGAGTAACCTCAGTGTCACCAGTCATTTATACATGAAAATCAACAAGTGTGCAACCCTGAGTACTTTAAAGGTACCCATCTCTAGCACTTGCAGCTTATAAGAGAGCAAGATGGATGCTCATTAGTAATCTTACCTTAAACATCATAACATGTTTGGATAGGGTACTTGTAAGATTAGAATTTATAAATTTGTTTTTCCCAAAAGGGTTACAGGTTATTACATAAACATCCAAGATAATGTCTCTGAAAGGAACCAACACAGTAGGAACAGGCCCAGGGCCCCATGTTGCTCCAGGCAGGACATGGGTGCTCGTAAGGCAGCAGCCCGTGCTATAGGTGCAGGGTCTGTCATGCAGCAGATGTGCACAGAGAAATTCTAACTACACATCCCATGCTTGCTGTTCTACAGTATAACCCTGAATTCTTCCCCTCTCACAAATCTGTGCAGCTCCGTTCCCACAGGGGCTCGATGTCTGTTGGCTCAGCTGTAGCCGTGCATATACTACTTACAAGGTATCTTGGGTAGTACACTTCTGTGAAGGCTTTGTTAAGTTCTAAGTAATTAATTTCCAGTTATGCAATGTGCAGTCTTTGTTCTGGAACTTTCTGAGGGAGCAAACGCAGATGAGTAACAGACGGTGAAGAGTTACACCCAGAGCAGTGCCTTTGCTTACGGCCAGTGCTCCAACAACAATGGTAGCAGCAGTGCCAAGGGATTTTATTTTTCTATGTAAAAATTATGTGGCTCATTGTTAAAAACAAAGCCTACAGATGAATGGAGTCCTTTATTTAATCTGCATGACAGAAACCCTGAAATAGAATTGTTTTTCATCTGAAGCTAGAAAAACAAGTTTTATTACCCGTCCTTACAAACCTTAGATCTGTCTTGGAAAGGTCACAAAAAGCTAGGGACTTTTTCGCACTTTCTAATAATGGCAGTTGATCTCATCACTGCTTGAGGGTCTGAAGAGCTTTTTGACGTGTGGCAAGCAAGGCACTTTTTATCTGGGACATGGCTGTTACTGCTGGCTCAAAGCAACATCCACAAAGAGGTGGCTCAGCTCCCTGAAGAGCAGCTGCACTGCATTAAATGAACCCAAGGACTCTATTCTAGTACCCTGTCTGCCACCACAGGAACTGAAAAACATGCATATTTGAAAATGCAGTTCTTAGCTTTTGCAGCAGTATTACTTCTGCCACTTGTGCCAAAGTTTCTGAACTTGAAGATCAAGACAAAAGTAATAAATATCACGAGAAAGTGAACAGCAAGTATATTCCCCACAAGGACAGGAAAGCTACTGGAGTCTGAATAAAAAGGCAGGAGTTGCTCCAGGAAGCCTCTGATCATCCAAATGAAGGAAACAGCCCAACTGCTGCTTTGGGAGAAACTGTGCAAAGGAAAGGACTCGGGACAGGATGCATGGAAGAATAGAAGAGAAAAGTGACAGATACAGAAGTCATTGCTGCCATCATTGGAAGTTTTCAAATGTGATTAGAGAGAGAGGGAGTTAATCTCGCCTAGTCTCCCTGTCCCACAAAAGTTTGGACCAGATGATCTTTCCCTCCCAACCTGGGCAGGAGCACAATCAAGCTTCCCTCTCCATAGCCCTTTCAGGGCCTTTAGAGGAAATGGCATTCTGCTGTGATGGGAAAACATAAACAAACACGGGCGTAATTTGTCATGTTACTGTGCAGGGCACAGAGTAACTTCTACCTCCAATGCAGGAGCTCTGTCATTTTTGTAGGAAGTACAGATTTAAAAAATAAATGATATATTTTTCACAAAGACTAATCAATTACTTTCACAGCAAAACCAGCATCACTTGCAACTACATCAAGGCTCATTATAAGGCTCTTCAGAAGTGCTGTAATACCATTTAAAATTATATACATTCCTTGCAATATATAAAATAATTTTAGAAAGGAGCAAATGAAATGCAGCCTGAACTAAAATATATTCTATCTTGTATCACTGGTGGCAAACCCAAGCCAGAAGTTGGATGTCTTTGTCCAGACATAGTTTCATGTGTAATCAGATCTCACCTGCTGGATGATCCCAATTGCTTTAGTGCTGCTAGTGACAATGAGTTTTCTCATAAAAAGCCGCTGAAGCAGTTTTGGGTATTCAGTGGCTGCAGGTATGCTTGTTTAAGATGAAAATCCAGTTTCTGAATTAAACAGTCCTTTCCATATTTCAGCATAGTCTGTCTTACAAAATAAATGTATAACATAACTGTATCTTTAAATTGTTACCATATTTCATATTATTTCTCTAGGCACTTGCTTAAAGTCTCTTGGAATATAAACTACTTTTTAAACAATCATAGAAGATATGCCTTCACATACAGATCAAACCTCTACTTCTCTTATGACAATTGCCTGCATTTGGGTCAAAGGCAAGTTATCAATTACAAAAATTTGTTTAAAAGTGAGCTGCTTAGAGATGCATTATGGACACATTTTCATTTTTAATACACTCAGAGTTCTATTAATAAATAAAGAACAAGTTACTTTTGAATTTTCAATTATTCAGGTATATTTTTCATAAATATTTATATTAAAATGGTCATTTATCAAAGCATACCAAAATAGGTGCCTGCTCCAACAAAAATGTACTTTTTACTCACAGTGTATGTACAGATGTAATGGCTGTTTGACTGGGTAGTTACATATACACAGGCATACCAAGCTGAAGGAAATTACTGAAGTCTGCCAACTGGAGGACAGTGGAGCATCCATTTGGCAGACGTTTATTTCCTGTGCTGCTCACCAAGCCATAGTTGGCATGTACTGAACCTCTTCTGAACCCTAGGGAATGTAATTTCAAACAATAGAATAAGAAATGCAGGCAACTTTCAACAGGAGGCTATTTAAAGAGGGTATCCTTCTGTGGGAGCCAGCAATACTTCAGAGAAATGGATCCATTACTGTAGGCAAAATGCAGTCCTTGATTCCAGAACACTTGCAGGTAGTAGAACTCCATTTTAATAGGAATTTTATATAAAGATTTAACAACAACAAAAAAATATCAAGTACATAGTACCCAAGTCCCAACAGAGCTCCTGTATGAAAAGAGATGGATTTAATTGTTAGCTTTGGAAGTAGCTTCTGTACTTTTTCCACTCTGCTACAATCTTCTTTTAAATCTCTAGTAGTAGATCCAGCTCTTCCATAGGCACCCGCACTCTCAATTCTTTTTCAGTCATTAGATCGAGCGTCTCTTGCAGATCATCAGGGAAATACTCTACTGCATCCATATAGAGTACCTGGACAGACAACAAGAACATTTTCTGTGAGACCTTTCTAGCAAGAAACACAATATAAAGAAGTAGGTAAACAACAACAACTCTGTAGCAAGAACGTAAGAAATGTATTCTTTAAAGTAATACAAACAGGATTGGTACTACTACAATGGCAGCCAAGTAGATGTTTAATCAAGTCTTTTCTAACTCTTACTAAAAAACTTCAATCAGAAAGATAAAATGGAGGTCAAGAGGCACTGGAGCATTTGCAGCCTATACAGACATTACCTGAGGAATTGCAGGTTCTCCTCAATAATTTTACATATTATTACATAAATAAATTTTTATTTGGCTATGTATTTCAGATACTACCATGCTCACGATGAAAGTCTGAAAGGCTCAATCATTTCTAGATCACACAGGATTTATTACTGCTGTGCCTCAATGCAACACCTTTCTCTCCTGAAGCACAAACAGCACTGACTATTGACCCTGTTTCCATTTAAGATATAGCTCTTATTTGCAGAAAATCCTAACATTACTTCCTCAGAAACCTCTCCTTTCATTTGCCTGTAAGTCCTTACAACAGCTACTAAAGATTAACTTTTTTTTTTTCAAATACAGAACTTCAGAAATTAAAGTATGATGACAAGTTTACCTGTTTTCTGTGCTTACCTTTGCCCAAGGACAGTTTTGAAGGGCTTTATAAAACAATCCTTTACTTTTTTCCTTTTTTCCTAGTGAAGCCTGTGTGACAAAAAAACGTTCATACTTCAGAGCAGTAATAGCTGAAATATTGAAACAATTACTTCTAAGACGAAGAAACGATTGCTGAACGATTCTTCTGTTGAGAAATTCTTTTTACTGTATACTGTGATAGCCACGGAATTTGTTAGGTTACACTCTTCAGATGTCTTAAAGGAGTTTCAGGGCCTTACTTGTAAGGCAAGTAAGAGAACAAGGACTCACACAAAGAGCCTCTGCTGAGTATTTCAGTTTAAGTCAGTGCCTTTGCCTAGATTTGACAATACTACTCAGCAGTGCAGATCATTAACCAAAACACCTGATATGCTACACACTTACTGCAAAGAGCATCTTTTGTACAGTGGAGGTGATAACACATTATTTCTGTGCACTGAAGAGCTCGTGTACATATGTGTTCTGACTCAGCAGAAGTTTGGTACAGCTGAACCTCCTTCCATACAAAAATGGATATGAAAAATTAGCAATTGTCTGGAAGGAGTTAAAACTTCTTCCTCAAAGCACCCATTTAACTATGTGATACAAGTACAGAGCACACAGCTATCATGAAGTTTAGAAAGAGAAAGAGGTCAGAGTACTGAACAGTCTCCTTAGCTTCAGTCATCCCAGTTACAGGTAGAAATAATTACAATTTCCTGTGAAGAAATATTTTGAATTGAGATACTTTAAAAAACACTTAACAAATGGGTTTTTACAGCAAATCAAAAAACCCCACTGATTTCAAAATACTGAAAATATACGAAATATTTTGTGATCTTTGGAGAAGAAATCTTTGATAGTGAGTTTGTTTTCTTTTATTCTGACTACATTAGTACTGCTGCTAAAAATCAAAAGGTTCCCTTGTCAATTCTTAAAATTTAGACACTTTTTGCAGCTCTGCAAAGAGCTTTCAGTAGTCTCCTGCCTCTGCCTTTTTCAGAGAACTGCAGAGGTTCGAAGGGAGCTCTGGAAACCATCTGCTCCAAGCCCTCTGCTCAAGCAGGGCCAGTAAAAGCAGGCTGCTCAGAACCACACCCAGCTGGGTTTTGAGTATCTCCACGGTTGGAGACTACATAACCTCTGGACAATCTACTCCAGTGTTTCATCACCCTCCCAGTAAAAAAGCTTTTTCTCATATCTGAATGGAATTTTATATATTTCATCTTGCAGCTATTGCCGCTTGTCTTGTCACTGGCAGCACTGAGAAGATTCTGGCTGTCTTCACACTCTCTTATGAGGTATTTCTATACTTTGACGGTATCTTCCAGGAGCCTTCACTTCTCCAAGATGAATGGCCACAAGTCTCCCAGCCTCTCCCTATACAACACATGCTCCAACCCCTTATTCATTCTCATGGTTCTCAGCTATTCAAAAGGAACCTGGACAGACCAAGAGCAGAGTATGGTGCTTTGGCCACTCCTCTTGATTTTTATCAGCTGCAAACTTGCTGATGGTACAGACTCTCATAATGCAGATCCCTATTGAAGATATTAAAGGACACTGGTGCCAGTATCAATCTCTGGGGTACCGCACCAGTGGCTGGCCTGCAGCAGCAGTTCATGCTGCTGACTACAAGCCTTGAGCCTGGCAGTTCAGCCAGATTCCAGCCCACATCACTGTCCACTTACCAAATTCCTGTTCCATCAGCAAGGAGAAAACAGAGAGATCTACAGAACTTAGCGTAATACTGAACAATCACAACTTCTTCTATGACTATATCTAAAAATTTTGATGTTTCTAATGGATTTTGCTTTTCTAAACGTTATTCCAAGTTATTACTGTAACAGATTTTCATCCATCTTATTACCATCTAGTAAATACTCCTTGTTGCTACTGTGAAAAAGGTATCTTCCATGAATGAAGCACTAGTGATAAAATACATAATGGGTGATCTTTAGTATTTGTTCATACTGGGGTGTCATTAGTAGTTTGTAAAGAATAACAGTAATTCAGTTGTACATTCCTACAAAGTTATATAAAATATTTACAAGCACGGATTTGTGTAGAAACAGTTACAATTACCAGTCCCATGCAAGAGATCTTCTCAAACACAAAACAAGATCTCTCCTTCCCCTGCCTCCTCTCTATTTCACAGCCTCCTGACTGCTGATCCCCCTCTGACAACTTAATACACCAGGGGATGTGAACAGACGAGTAGCACTGGGGAATGAAAGTCATTACTTTAGTGTTTTCATCTTCTGTATTGTACTTTGGAGAAGCAAGAAAACCAAGATGGCAAAGCTGACTATATGATTTTATTTATGTATTTCCATGGGGAACTATGGAAGAAACAAACATTATTGCTTTTTAGCATTAAACTGCATGACCAGTTAACATAACTTTTATATGGATATATGCTTTAAGATTCAAAGGACTGTCAAAATTGAAGGCAAGTTACAGAAGCTATAGCTATGTTCTGCCTACCATGCATTTATTTTGCATGTGAACTGCACCTCAAGTGTTGAGGGAGCTGGCAGATGTCACTGAGAGGTCACTCTCGACAATCTTTCATTGATCACAGCAACTGGGAGAAGCATCCAAAGACTGAAGAAAGTAAAACATTACTCCTGCTTTCAAGGAGAGGAAAAAGGAGTACACAGTGAACTACAGGCTGGTCAGCCTTACCTTGTGCCCTGGGAAGGTGACAGAGCAGCTAACCCTGGAAAGCATTTCCAGGCACATGAATGAAAAGAAAATCAGCAGCAGACAGTGTGAATTCACTAAAGGTCCTGATTGACCAACTCAGTAAACTGCCATGATGAAATGACTGGCCTGGTGGCTAAGGGGAGAGCAGGGGACATTGCCTACCTGGACTTCAGTAAGGCCTTTGACACTGTCTCCTATAAAAGCCTCCTAAATAAGCAGCTGACAAAAGAATTGGATGCACAGACACTGAGAAACCTGTCTCAAAGTCTGGGCCCGGAGGGTGGTGATTGATGGAACAAGTCTACTTGCAGGTCAGTGACTGGCACTAGTCTCTGGGGACACTATTGGGACCAATCTCATTTAATATCTTTGTTAATGATCTGGCTAATGGTGCAGAGTACACTCTCAGCAAGCCTGCAGATGACACAAAACAGAGGAGTGGCTGATACACCTGAGGGTCATGTTGCTATCCAGAGGGATCACAGTGGGATGAAGAAATCAGCTGACAGGAACCTCAAGGTCCAACAAGAAGTGCAAATTCCTGCACCAATATATATGCTGGGGTCTACTCCACTGGCAAGCAGCTTGACATCTATCGATATCTTATGACATACTTTTTATCTATGTAAGATGACAGACACAATGTCTGCATTAAGACTACACTGTCAGAAGCTGTTACTCCTCATCCACATGAATTACCTTTCCATTAACGTTCCCAACAATAAGGAGCAGTACAATTCAAATGTATCACCCTGCAAATCACAGAGGCACAGCAGCATTTTGTATTCACTTTTCTAAGCAGTATTCCAGCCGTGTTTGTGAGAATTCCAAAACAAAACAAAACTGATACTCTTCTTCTTACCAAAAAGTTCAAATACATTCTCCACAGCAGTGGACAGTGGGTACCATTTTCACTCTGAACTGCATGTTCAAACAGAGCTACAATCCTATTTGTTAATCCAGTTTCAGGAATAGTACAATGTATTTCGCCAACATCTGCCCTGAAACACATAAGAGAGAAGAAAAAGTAGTCCTTTAAACCTAAACCAAGGGACCACATCCGGGTAAGAAGGGGTAAAGAATGATGTTGTGTCTGTTCACAGCACCGTATATAGCCAGGTTTTGGTAATTCATGCTACAAACTCAATGTTATAAACAAATTTTTAGCACTTGCTAATGAAATCAACACATTTCTAAATAAGAAAATTGGGAAAAAATTATAAATTAAGTATTTTTGCGAAAATTCATGTAGCATGTTCAAAAATCCTTTCTCTTTGAACATGATAATCCACTATCATATGATCTTAAAACATCTTAAATCTACCTCCAAGATTATTTACCATTCTTAGCTTGGCAGAGCAGTTCAAAAGAAATTTTGAAATCAAAAGTCTGGATCAGCACATCTTCTTCTGATGCCCAGGCAAGTTTGTTCAAATTTACCCCTCACTTTTGTAAGGCCATACACTGGTCTTCGATCAAGGTCAAAATTACAGCTCTGGATTTCAACCACAATTACAACAGTAATTTTCACCCAGAGATTCAAATCCCCTAAGTTCCAGGCAGAACACAAAAGCAAGTATGTTGTTTTCACTAAAGCACTGATTTCCTTCTACAGGAGATACAGACTGGCTTACTTTTGATGCTTGAGCTTGAAGAAACAGACTGGAGCACTGATGGCAACATCACTTGTCTGTGCATGTTCTCTTAGCCTGCCAGCTTGTTCCACTCCCCATTAACACTTGGCTCCTGTCTCTTTTTCATGTGCCTTTGAAGTAATTTTCCCTCTCATCTTAACCTTTGCCATGAGGGAAAATCATGTAACCTACTCTGCACTGAGTCAAACATTTGAAGCCTTGTACCTAACACTGACTTACAAACGTCCCTGTTTTACCCTTCATGTTCATTTTTTCATCTGAATTCCATGCACTTAAGCAAAAACACAAACCAGAATATGAAATAGTCAGACATAGCACAGACATTTTCTTATTTTGTCACAACATCACAAAACATTAGTTTTATGCATGACTGACAGGCCACTTATCTCCCTGCTGCAGTAGTTCAGCTCTGCTCTTGCAACACCCAACTTGTCCCTTATAAATATAATCTTTAGGAAAGGCTTTGCTAGCAGTGAACAATCTGGAAAGGAACTCAACGTCACAGAGAAAATAATTCTGAAATTTTCAGTTCCAAGTAACAGTAATGAAAACCTATCATAGTAGTAATCTGTAATTAACAGTAAATCAAATTACAATCCTCCTTTACATTTGGTGGCTGTAGAACTCTTATTACTATTTAGGATGACATAGACTAACAGCTCAGGAATGTCATTATCATGTCTGAATGCCTGTTGCCAGCCTGCAGCAATCAAAGAGGTGGATGCCCCATCACTTGAAAGTATACTGATAATTACGTAATTTCACCAAGTGCGAATATTGTGAGCTTACAGCTATGTAAAATTTCCAGGTAACTCCTTCCTAGAAATCTGTTNATGGAAACGGATCTGCCACAACTGTATTCTGTGATTCAGGAGTAAAGTAGGGCAGCCAGCTCAGAGAGAAACTGCAGCATAGCTCTATATTATGCTCTTTATTACTGTAGTACTAAAATGTAGCAGTTTCTAAGCTCACAGTGTCTATCTTGGCCGTCTAAGCAAGCTTAGTTATTTAATAATTTCTTAAAGAAATGTCTATCATCCTGATGCCAGTAGCAAGTAATCAAATTCAGATACAATCTGGCTCAGTAGAAAGGACATAAGGCTATCACCCAGAGCTCTAATTCTGTTCAAGATTCTGCCACTGACTCCCTGTTCAGCCTTGAACAAAAAACCTCTAGCT
>WEIT01010401.1:38969-70560 GCA_013389985.1 Dryoscopus gambensis | reverse complement strand
AAGGAAAAAAAAAGAGAAGAGTAATAATAAGAGTAATACCCACTCAAATGATTGTTAATTACTAAGAGCATAAGAGTGGCCAGAATGGGTTACACTGAAGGCACACCTAGCCCAAAACAGTAATTTAGTCAGAATCAGTAAGCATGTGTTTAATTAAAAAGAGATGTTCAAGGCCAGGCTGGATGGCGCACTGAGCAACCTGGTCTGGTGAAAGGTGTTCCTGCCCATATCAGTGGGGTTGGAACTAGAGAATCTTTAAGGTCCGTTCCAACCCAAACCATTCTATGATTCTACGAAAAAGTAAGAATGTGGAAAATACACATGATCCACTCTAACTTTTTCCTAGAGTCCTACTAGATTATGTTCAGGAATTTCCATGTTATATCATAAATAAATATGTTTGCAACATCCTCCAGGTACAAATTCTTGTCTTATATTCAAAAAAAATGCAAGCGATTTTTGATTTATATCAGTTTCATTTGTTATCCTTTAGTTCTTGTACATGAAGAGACAGTAAACTATCTTTCCCTATAGATTTTTGCCAAGCCATTCATGATTTGCAAATTTTCAGCTTATTGTCCTTGGTTTTCTCTTCATAGCTCATGGATCCCAGTTTATCTATCATTCTCAGTATGGAAGACATTCCATAGCTTTGATCATCATATTTTGTAAATGTTTGTGAAGCAGTCAGTACTGCAGGGTTGATCACTATAAAAAAAGTTATGAAGAAATAAATAATTCTGTCTTCAGGGCAGGATTTGAATAATCTTCAGTGAATAAGTCTGGGTATAGACTATTAAACAAGATGAAGGCTAAAAGAGGGAGAGCTGCTCATTAATGAGAACTGTCTGCTTGTAGACTGAATGAGGCAAGGATTTGGAGGATAGAAAAAGTATATCCTCATGTCATAGACCTAAAAAATGTAATACGGCATTGACAAAAAGGGATACAGACAATCTTGATTCTAGTATTTGTACGTTTCTGTGTGTTTGCCATTATGAGCTAAATAATAGCCTGTAAAACCTTTTTTTCACTATATGTAAAAGATTAAGAGAGAATAGAATGTTGCGACTTTGATATAAACAGAAAGACACACAGATGAGCAGTGAATTTCACCTGATGGCACTGCAGAACAATTGCCCCTTATAGCAGACCTCCAGAGAGTGATATATATTTATTGCAGATTATGTTGCTATTCAAAGTATGGCAATAAGAGATTTTTTTTCACACTGACAATTCTTTTTTTCCTGTTTCTCACCCCCTTACTTATACACTTCAGTATAAGAGGACAAGATAGGAGAGAAAAGGAAAAAAGGAAGAGGATGACATGTCTGGTTTTGGGTGGAAAGTGCCAGCAGAGGTAAAGAACTGTCACAGTTATGTGTTAAAAGCTGTTTTCACTCCTCACTGTAGGCACAGAGGGTATGAGAATTTCTTCTGAAAGAAAAGTATATTCTTAGGACCAATTTAGAGGTGAATAGGAAAATAAAGCAATAACTGAAGGACAGGTATGTCTGCAGTTCTTAAATTTAAGAATGTCAGGATTTTCCGGTGGATTTTCCGGTATATTTTCAAAATTGGGTGTCATGATTCTTTTACTTTCACATAAAATTTTTCCAGATTTTACAGACATGTATTGTCATCTTGATAGTGAAGTAGTATACAAGTTATACACACAGATTATATTTTAAAGGCTTCTAGAAGAGATTAATCACAGTGATTCACCATACCAGTAAATCACTTCAAAAAAAGCCAAATCATATAAATCTTTCTTACTAAGAACATTACGTTTTTTCAGAGGCTTTTTTTTTTACTTTTTTGTTGTGTTTGGTTTTTTGTTGTTTTGGGGTTTTATTGTTTTGTTTGGGGGTTTTTGTTGGTTTTTTTTGTTTGGGTTTTTTTGCTTTTTTTTAATGAACAAATCTAACTTGTCTGCAAATGTGGTTTTGTCTCATTTATTCTTGTCAGGACTAAAGTGGAATTTTTCTAATATTTAATTTCTCTGCATTTTTTACTGTGGCAGTTTTGTTCCTTTGTTCCTCTCTCCTTGAAGGAATGATGTTTTTCTCCAGAAGATCTGAGAATCTGAGATCTGCAAATCTGAATCCTCAACTTTATGGAGTTATTTTGCAATTAAAATAAGCAAGTATCTTTTTTGCTTGGTTGATTGGTTGGGGTTTTTTGCTTCAGAAAAGAGATTGGAGACTTTTAGGATATTATGGATGATGAGGAATTCCAGAAGGATTTCAAAAAATTTGAGTAAACAAAAAGTGGCAAGGAAGCTTTAGCATGGATAAATATAAAGTAACATATTAAGGGAAATATATTTATATCTCAGGCAAGATATCCTGAAGACAGTTTTTACATTCCACTGAAATCATCTATAAAATGTGCAATAACAACTCTAAAGTAAAAAATGTTAGGCATGATGAGGAGGGTATTGCATGCAATTGTCCACTTCTCCATTTCTGTGAACATCATCATTTCTTAAATACGGATAAAATAAGATTGTTATTCATCAAATCCTACTGTATTAGAACTTTTAGATCTTACTGCCCTTTAGGGCTGTGAAGGCAGACAATACCAGTGAGTTCAAAAATGGATGAGATGCATGGACAATAAAGGCCAAAAAAGGGAAGTGGATACCTGCCATCTGCTCTGTCCAGCGATGGCAGATGCCAGGAAATGAACAGTCATAGAATCATAGAATGACTTGTGTTGGAAGGGACTTTAGAGATCACCAAGTTCCATACCCCCTGCCATAGACAGGTGCACTTTTGCTAGACCAGGCTCTCAAAACCCCATCCGACCTGGCCTTGAACACTTCTAGGCATGGGTCACCCACAACATATCTGGGCAACCAGTTCTTGTGCCTCACCACTCTCACAGTGAAGAACTTTTCCCTTCTATCTAATCTAAACTTACTCTCAGTTTGAAGCCATTCCCTCTTCTCTTGTCACTAAATGCTTTTATAAGTAGTCTCTCTTCACCATTCTTCTAGACACGCTTTAGGTACTGGAAGGCCGCAATTAGGGCACCCCAAGGCTGCCTATTTTCCAGGCTGAACCATCCCAGCTGTCTCAGCCTTTCCTTCTAGGAGAGGGGCTCCATCCCTCTAATCAACTTGGTGACAGCCTTTGGATTCTCTTCAATAGGTCCATGTCCTTCCTGAGTTGGGCACTGGAGTAACTGGATGTAGATTCTCCAGCTAGAGTCTCATAAGAGCAGAGCAGAGGGGCAGAATCCCCTCCCTGTGGGCCCTGCTGCCCACGTGCTTTTTTAATGCAGCCCAGGATACAGTTGTCTTTCTGGGCTGCATTAACACATTGCCAGCTCATGTCCAGCATCTTATGCACCAGTACCCCCTAGTTCTCCTTGGCAGGGCTGCTCTTGAACTGTTCATTCCCCAGCCTGGACTGATACTGGAAGCCACCCTGACCCAGGTGCAGCACCTTGCATTTGGTCCTCTTAAACCTCATGAGATTTCCACGGACCCACTTCTCAAGTTTGTCCTCATCCCTCTGGAAGTCAACCTGTCCTTCAGGTGTGGCAACCACACCAGTCAGCTTGGTCCTAACTTTTCTAATCCTTTGGGATCAAGGAAGAGTTTTGATTAGACGTTTTTTAAAGCTGATTAAACCATCTCCACAGTTCTATGAACACAGTTTAATCTAAAGTATTAGTATGGATGGAATAATATAAAATTTTAAGAAGTAAAGTACAATGAGGCAAAATACAGTCCCAAAACTGTATTCAGGCACAGTTCTACTTTCTGGCTCTATAGGCAAACACTATTTTTTTCTGGAAGTCTCACTATTCAAATTATTTTGAAGTAGGCATCTAGTAAAGACAGAGCACGCAGTACTCTACTACTAACCAAATATTCACCGCATAACATGTGAATATATCATGCCAATATGTCAATAAGTAGTAGCAGATACTACTAAAGGACAAACACACGTATGGATATAATGTCTGCATCATCAACAATATGGTGAATAACAAGAGAAAATGACAATTTTTTCTTTCCTAGAAATAACTATTAAAAACCTTCATCTTTCTGTGTTTCATAAAGACAGCAAAGTTACATTCACAGCCATCCATGAAAACACAAGTGTCATCTGTAGACTGAGTACCTGAAAGTAGCCTGTGACTGAGGAGGATATTGGGAAGCAAGCAGAAGCTATAGCATAATTTAATATAGCTGTCTAATCTGAAATATTATATAGTCTTGCTTCTAGGTCTTCCTAGAAACCTAGATTTTCCTAGATATGCTTCTGACACCTCAGTTAAGTGAGTGTTTTGAAACTGAAATAATATTTTTTATTTCTTTTTTTTTCATTTTCTTCCAATCAGAAAATTAGTCTATAATAGCTATGAGAGGTATGAGAGAGAGCGAGCAGAAATAGCAGAAACAGTGCCAATTGAGCACTGATTTTTTAAAAATGATTTCCTTACCTTTTTACAAAAACTAGAGATACATATGAAATGATACGTTTTGTGCAGGTTTCATTAAATGTAATTTTCAAACTCTTTTCTATCATCCTTTATAAGCTCTTTTTTTGGCTACTATTCAACAATGTTTTCTATCAAATTAATATTTTTCATAGTTTTAGCTTGTCCTTACTGAGTGCATGACAGAAATGCCTGAATGCTATTCTTCTGCAATGGTTGCTGATTTACAAGGTATTAATGATCAGTGATGATAAGAGATAGCATGTTTGAAAGTGAACAGGAACATTTGCACTCACCTGGAACAGAGACAAAAAACCCCCTAGGATACAGTATCAAAATTATTGAGAATATTGTCAACATTCACTTCAGTTGAATGTAAAAGGCTGAAATTTCTGTGCCAGGGAGATACTAACTGGAAGATCCTCAAACAAAATACACTGCCTTAGACATGAGTTAGGTTTTCTTGGGAGTCATTTTAACACCACAAATTTATAACCAGTTTGTAACACAATGTGTAGACAGTGAGACTGGAAAATATTCTCCTTGGTAGGACTTTGAAAATACTTTATCACTCCTTATGCTATCCTGCATTCAACATATAGCTATTTTATGTAGTTACAGAAACCAGGGTGTGGTCTCCACAAAACTGCTAATGAGGAAAATCCATTCTTGCATGAAAATATCACATTCTTTTTTAATTACAAAAGAGGAGAAAAAAGTAATTGTAAAAATACTTTTATTGCTGTTCTTATTTAAAATTCATAAGCATTAATCAGAATGTTTAAAGCCCCTGCTGTTTCTCTTTATTCAGTTTGACAGCCACCCTTATGCATCTGCTCACAATGGTAAATGCACAAATAACAGATCAACTTCTTTTTTTCCAATTATCAAGGTCATTTTTTTGACAATGTATCATTATTTTTATTTTAAAAGTCAAAGACTGACGTAGTGTTTCAAGGAGATACATAAATCCTATCTCAGCCTTAAGGAAAGCATCTGGGAATCTGGGAGGGCAAATGTTTGCTTTATCAATTCCAGCCACTTCCCTGTTCTTTACCTCTATGTTTTTGGCAGAGGAAGTGGATGCCAAGAATCCTATAGAAAACAGCTCTGTACTGTTTGCAGTGTGTTTATCAGAAGATCAGAAGGCAATCCCACCAGCCATAGCAGTTATAATGATCTTTGATACGTCCCCTGTTTCCTAGCTAGTTTACAGTCCAGAGACATTTGCAGGAAAGCTTTGGTACTTTGAAACATGCTATTACAAATATTTTGAATATATGTATGGTTTACCTATTTTAATCCTATTAAAGTAAAAATGAACTGGTTTCTAAAATTGCAAGTGGATTGTCAAATACGTAAAAATTATTTCAAATATATATTTATTATACATATGTCAATAAAGAGAGAATGGAGCAATCCTTCTAAATGTTATTGGGAAATGAAATAGACACTTTCCTTTCTATCACTGGTTTAAAATCTGGATATCTAGAAAGCCTCCAAGACCATAATCTCTATTTAGCAGCCCGCCTACTGTTGCAGGTTGAATTCATATCACTCTAACTATTCATTCTAGTGGCCTTTGTAATATTCTCTGATTCTAATACCAAAGCAAATACTATAAGAAATGAAATTGTATTATAATCTTATTTAGTTGTAATCTGAATCTTTTAATCCTTTTAAGTGACAGAATGGGTACATACAATATACAAGGTGTTCTTTCCTTGAGAGAGAAAAAATATTTGCAGCTGCATAAGAGCTTGGATTTTGATAGCAGCACAATAAAGTGAAAATTTAATTAGTCTAAGAGGAAGGGGCAACAGTTTTTCTGTGATCACAAAGAAAAAAATCAAACTGACTCATGGAGCTTGTGACTTAGTGTACAACAAAAACAAAAATATAAAGAAGAGGCCAAAGATCTTTTACCATTTTGTATCTTCTCCTTTTCAGGTTTTTACCCCCGGGTACCTGCCTGATATGAAAGTTGAATCAAGTGGCAGATGAACTACTTAGAGGTTTTACTCTGAGCCTTTACAGTGACACTAAGATCACATATATAAATCACATCCTTAAAGTTCAAATAATGATAACAAGTCTGAGAAACTGAGAAAATAAAGTTCTTTTACACTGGATTTGCACTGACAATTGTATTTGTATTTATCATGTTTAAAAGTAAATTTTTAAGAGGAAGCCTTATTGACATGTATTTGCATTTCTTTGTCACCTAATCCTTTGTTTATGCAAACTACGTACATGACTGAAAGGAATGATGATGTTATGCATACAAAAAGACATCTTAAACAACTTCTAAAACTCTTTTTTTTTGTGGCAAACACAGTGATCAGAAAGGTTTAAATATCTAAGCTCTGTTTATTGAAATAATTCATATAAGTTATTTTGGAAATGTCTCAGTGGAAGTTTGAAATGTCATGGACAAATGATGAAGCAGGTCTTGACAGCCAATGCTCCTGCCAGAGTGCAGACTTTCCTCTTCTATACATGGGAGGTAGGTCTGCAGGAGCTAACTACTGTGGCAAAGTACTTTGATGTAGACATCTGCTTCCAGTTAAACATGGGCCTAACCATTACTGGCACTTTAGTTAAAGACATGTTTAAAACATGAATTTTCCCTAATCTTTGTTTTCAAGCACTATAACATTTAAAAATATTTAAAAATATATAACTCATTATAAAACAGGCTGTGAATTTCCATTTTTGTTTTTGAAAAGTTCACGGTTACTTATTTAGTAAGTAAGTTGGTCATAGCTTCCTATATGTCTCATGTTTTTTTGAAAAGGGGAAATATGTGGCACTATGAACAACCTTTCACTGAATTCCGATTTTAAAATTTGAATTTTAGTTCTCAGCATTAAGATCCACAGACAAAAATCTAGTTAGTGAGAGGCTGTGCAGCACCTTAGTAGTCACTTTTTTATATTAATTGAATTAGTGGTGTATAAATGTTGTTTTCATGAGTTTTCAAAATAATAATTTGTTGCTATCACTCTACATGTGTTTTCCAGATCAGCTTAAAGTGAAATTTCATCAAAAAATGCATTTATTTTTTGTATAAGATTCACTGAACAATCTCTGACCATAAAACATTATGTTCATTGTTTTCACATCAGTTTTATTATTTAGGTAAAGGATTTTTGAAAGAGTCTTTATGACTGAGTTTTTATTATTACAAGTATGTTGATATTTCAAAGTAAGTCATGAGTTTTCATTATGAGAAAAACATTTTTTTAATTAAAAAAAACCACTTAAAATGGTTCATTTAAAATTTTTAAAATACAGTAAAGTATTGCTGTAGGAGATGAACTATTTTCAAAAAAACTTTATATCTGATTTTCCAACAGAAGAATTCAAACTTCAATTCTAATTAACACCTCCACTTTTGTCAAGGCTGTTTATCAGGAAAAATGTGGAACTAATGTCTCTGAACAGGGTAATGTTTGATGCACAACTTTACTGGCATCTCTTTGGCATAACACATGTATTTTATCACTCAGGAACAGTATCTTCATTTTTATTGATGCCTGCAAAATAAAAATAAGTATCAGAATTCTCCATGCCCATAGAAGTTTCTAGATATTTTGGTTTTATATTGAAAAAGTATTTCTCAAACTACATGAAAAATACTTCTTTGGTTAATAAATCTCCCAGATTTCAGTTCTGCTGATAGAATGACATGAGTGCAAGTAATAGTAGTTGTTGTGGCCATTGCCTAAAGCCAGCCCTTGGAAAGCATATGGCATGTATTTTCAGGCTTGTTTTGGTTATATGACAGTCTGGATTCTAAATGAGGCACTCTGCTTTAATAGGGCTGACTTACATGTGCCTACGGCACGCTTCCCCATGCTTCCCACTCTGTGTTTGCAAGCTTGGCTTTCAACGCCTCTGTTCTTCTGGCGCCGAGTTTTTCAAGAACAAAGCCTGCTAATCACACCAGATTGTGATTAATTATGTAATAAGAGCAAACGGGTACCAAAAATTAGGGAAAAAACCATAAAATTTGCTTGAATTCATATACCATTTGAACACTTGCTTTCAAGGGATGAAAGAAGTTGCATTTACTATCTTGTTCCACAAGTCCTTACTCTCTTACATTACAGTATAAAATGCAGCAATTAAATATGAGCAATTTTTTTTTAAGAGGTAAAATGTAAAGTAAGATTTTTTTTATCAGTCCTTCAACCAGTAAATTGACTTGATGGGCATGAAAGAAGCCAGTTTGTTCCTAATATAGGACTTTCTGCATCAAGTCTTTGACCTACTTTAGAATTTTTAAAGCTATTTCAACAGACATTTCAAATATTATTCACTAGACAGAAGTTTAATTCCCCTATTCTCTACAGTTTGTTTGATCAATAAACTGATGCAAATTACTCCTAACAAATTGCAAATAACTCCCAAAAAGTGATTCTTCTAAGCTTTACTCTGCATTATATCAAAGAGCTTCTTATTTTCTTTTTCATTTATGGTTCTTTCACAATCTAATTTCTTTAATACTCAAAAGTCGAATCGATTTTTGCTACTTTACTTTTTTTTGTCAATTGCATTTGGTACACTACATTAAATAGTCTGCTTTCAATAATCTATAGTCTCCTACTAAAATATTGATCTTATGCAATACTTCATTCCAGAAAATCTCATTTAGCTAAAATTTGTACTTTCTCACACTAGCAGGTGTGTGGGCCAGACCTTGAAAACTATATAGTTAATTGATTCACACAGAAACTAGAACAGAAATTTAAAATAATCAATATAAGAGTTGGTAGACTTTTTTCCCCTAAATTTAGCATCTTTGTATTTTAACTGGTTCTCTAAGTTAAAAATGTATACAGTGTCCTTGAATCATGGTTATACAATTAAAGTGACAGTACTCTGATACTGTAATAATAAATAATACAATTATTATGTATTTCAGCTTTCTAGGCAGCAAAACTTACTGAAATCCTCCTTCAAGATCAGAAAAGTTTCTGTCTAGTCTTGCTATGTTACTGGTGGAGTATGAATTTATATGGCTCCACTAAAAGAAAAAAGTCTTTAGAGTGATTAAGGAATAAGAAATCTGCTTCTATGATTGAAGGCATACTGTAGGGTTTTTTTGGCTGTACAGATAAGCTTTGTCTACTTGCTTGTTCCTTTTTGCCTTGTGAATAGAAATGCAACATTTTCTCAGAATACCAGTACCACTCTGTTAGAACTCTTGGAATATCTCTGACAATCACTAATATTCTCAGAGTGGACTAGATTGAGAATTGTAGCCTTATGTGTAAATTTTTTTGCATATATAAATAATATATTGTTTTATTGCAGGAACTTTTATTGAGAAAAAAAATTTAATTTTTAAAAACTGAAATAGTTTAGGAAAGACTCAGATCATATAAGAAGTACGCAGCAATTTGCAAATTGCAGATCTGCAAAATTTAGGTATACTTTTGTCTGATTGTATTAGAATCTGTTTCTCCCAAATCACTATACTGGATTACTAACCCAGTTTGTTGAGAAACACTCCAGTATCCGTTATTCTATAATCCTAAATTGTTCTGTTCCACGGTATGAGGGGAGTCTAATGTTACCGCAATTGACTTCTCTATCATGTAATAACTCTGAGAATCAGGTAACTATTAAAGATTAATGTATACGCTACAATCTAAATATTATTATGAAGTCTAGAAACTCAACAGAATGAGATTAAACCCTGCTTATTACTACTGAAAGTTAAATTTACTCCCAAGAGTTTTTCTTTCTCATTCAACTCAAATGCTTCCAGAAAGCTTATACAGATTCTGTAGGTGGAATGTAATTCTTTGGCAAAACTGTTTTCTAGACTTTTACTTCCATGGACAAGAATGAAAATTCCCCTTCCTGCTAAGCATTCAATTTATTTTAGAAACCTTTTGTCAAGGGTCTTCCTAATATAGAGACATAGTATTTAAACAAGTGAGATTCCAAAACTTAGTGCCTAAAACTATTCAATGCATAGATACACTATTTTAGAGAAAACCTTGCAACAAAAGTCTCCATAACACATAATTTTTTATATTGTAGAAGTACATTTAGAAGACTGCCTAAAAATTACACTAACCAGAATGTTCTTTGGTAGAGTTAATAGCTCTTAATCCAAAATCTGAAAAATCTTGTAATATCCTAACTAACCTCATAATGATTAAAAGCCCAAATTTCTGAGGAAATTGTGAAATCAGGATTTATGCCTCTAGTTCTAGAATTTGTGTGTGCTGCAGTAAGCAGAACTATAAAAGAACTTCCTGACTTCACAGCTGCAATGACAGAATGTCGACAGCTAGAAAGCTATATTCATTCATAATCTAATACTAGAGATCTTTAGGATCTTTCTAGAAACCAGAAATAAAAGGAATTCTGTGAGTTTTGTTTGTTTTTATGTTAGTGAATTAATGTTTAGAGAAATAGGGAGCACAGGAATCGTTGCATGTTAAAGTTTGTGGGGGAAAAATATCAACTCCGAACAAATATACAAAGCAACTTGATATTGATGCTGTACCAGCAGTGCTCTGTATATTTTAAAAGTCACAACAAATCTACAAAGAAGAGGCATTTCCAACTGCACGCTATTCCAAAGCAAGCATGATCTACAGTAAATTACGGCATATTTTTGTCAGGATGTGGGAGAAACAGTTGTTTAAATATCTCTGGTCTACATAGCTTTCCTGTCTTAGCTTACAAACCATACAACAGGGTTGGAAGTCAAACGTCTCATGGAAACAGTGCCCAGGAGATTGCTTTTGCATGAAGAGGCCAGCAGAAAAAGCCTCAAAAGCCCACTAGCTCTAGGATCTTTATTTGCTTTCATAGTGTGTCTCATTTAAGTTTAGAGTCACTGAACTACAGATACTGGCATTCCTGAAAGGTTTTGCTGAAAAAAAAGCCCAATAATAATTGAAGGATGTGGCTTAAGCTCAATGAGTCATCTCAATTCTGCAAAGCATTACTATTAAACGTCTCATAAAATAATTATTCTGTGTTACACTCTTCAGCGTTCTGTCACTCTTAGTATTGATAGCTAAAAGCATACTTTGGGACAATGAATTATCCTCCAGGAGCAATATCAAACAATGAGCCACACTTCTGTGTATTTAAGCAATAAAAAGTCATCTACATGAGAAAATAATCCCATTCTTAAAACAGATTTGTGAGTTATTAGAACATATTGAGACAAAGGAATGAGTTTGTGGTTTCTTCTCTGTTATTTTAATAATTCTGCTGTTTGAATCTGATATTTTAACAATTTAATTTTCATAATATAACATTATACTTTGCATTATAAAATGTTTCTTCGGTGTTCAAAAATTCCAATTATAAAAAGCTTAAATGTAATCTGAAACTAGTGTTACCATGACTGTAAAAGTATGTAACACTTAGATATTACAAAACTGCAAAGCATCATCAGATATATCTCTTTTCAAAATGTCACTGAAATTGTAGGACCAGAACAATTTTTTTTGCAAAAGAATCACATTCTTGTTTGTTCTGGGAAGAAAAAAAAATAGGAATACTCAGGTCATTAAGTGGCAGTTTGGGGCTTCAGCAGCCTCTGAAATCATCCTTTGGAGTCTTAATGGAAGGTATTTGCCAGTTGAAAAGTAGTTATGAATCTGATTGCACCTCTGCACATCATTACATAGATCTATTGCAAAACCAAAATACCTTGTTCCCAGCTTTTCCTGCAACCCACTTAGCATCAGGAAGCAAAGATAAGGATGAACTGTTGTTAATAGAGCACTGTAGTCTGTAGGCATGTATATTCCATAAACTGCATTAACAAAATACTGGGTGACAGAACCTTTAGTCTGCTGAAGTCAGTGTCAAAATTCAATAGGATAAGAATTTCACAAGAGCAGGGATTTCAACTGTTATGTTTCCCAAAGAATAAATATGACTTTTTAATGACTTTTAGTTGTTTCACACTTATGTTAATGTTATGCAAGCTGAAGATGGGCAAAGTATTTATTTATCTATTAATCTCTTGAGGGTAAAAAAAATCTCTGCATGATTGTTAGAGGGGATGGGGACTGCTTATACAGGAAAAATGAGGTAATTTTGGGGGAGAATGTGTTCATAAGTATTCACAGGTTAGTAGACAATGTCATTCCTAAAATAAGTGTGAATAACTGTGAAAAACTCAAGTTGTCTTTAATATATATAATAAACCCTGGGTATACAAATATACATCCTGCTTGACTATGTGCATGCATATGTATTACATGGGTGCAAATACAGAATTAATCAGAACCTTAGGACTAATAAAAAAAGTTTTAAGCAGTGTATAAAGTGAGAGAGAAGCAGGATTTAATGCATGGTTGCGCTTTTTTTTCCTGTTATATTTTTAAATGTAATTAAAAATGTTTGTGTACAATACAGTACCTTTCAAGCCTGCTATTAGATACCTTTGAAAACAAGTTATTGACTAGTTCTATCAGTACCAAAGTGCCTGAAAAGCATCATTATTTTAAAGTTTAGTAACGAGGGCCTCTAAGAAGGAACAAATGCTGTGCTCACAAATGTTATAAAGCTGCTGCAGTGACCTCATCATAGTCTACAACCTCCTCAAGTGATCAGCATTTTAGGAGGTGGCAGGTGCTGATCTACTCTCTCTGATGACCAGTGACAGGACATGAGGACATGGAACGAACTTGTGTCAGAGGAAGTTTAAGTTGGACATTAAGGAAAGGTTTTTCACTGAGAGGTTGGTTCGTCACTGGAAGAGGCTATCCAGGGAAGTGGTCACAGCACCAAGCCTGACAGAGTTCAAGAAGTATCTGGACAATGCTCTTCGTCATATGGTTTTAGGTAGAGCAGGGAGTTGGACTTGATCCTTATAGGCCCCGTCTAACCTGAGGTATACTATGATTCTATGATTCCATGCCATTTAGGGTATGATGCTTATTCATGATTGCTAAGGAACTATTTCCTCTTGCATGAAGTTTTTTGGTTTGATTTTCCATACTATACTTGAAAATGTAATATGAAAAATGTAATTTGGAACATGTGAAATTACCATTCCTGGAAGTATGTAAAAGGTACGTGCATGTGCTACTTGGGGATATAGTTTTATGGTGACTCTGGTGGTGCTAGCTAAATGATTGGATTTCTTAGAGTCTTTTCCAACCTTAATGATTCTATATATGATTCCATATATTTATACAGAGAAGTGTTGTGGGAATGCCTTAGCCTGATTATAAGCCACAGCCCATGGGGTGGCACCCTGAATATTGTTCTTCCCCTTAGCCTGGAAAGTTCTGTCAAGTTCGGTTCTGTATTTGTTCTGTGTTACAATTCCACCCCCCAAACTCCCTCATTGGATTGTATCCCAGTTGTGTCCTCCCCTCTCCCTGTCCCTCATTGGTTCCCATTTTGTTATCGCCCCCTTGAAAAGCCGTTTCCACGCCCACCTGGGTGTCAGTCCGGCTCGGGAATTCGGCCAGTCTAGATGCTATATTCTGCTGTGTAGGTCCGGATTGCGTCGGATTAAAAGCTTTTGGACTGCCCTTCCCGCCTCCTTTGTTCTTGGGACGCTTTCTGCCTTGAAATCAGGCTACCTGGCCGAGCTGCACCAAAGAGGGAAAGAAGCGCATTTTCCCACCCGGCTCTGAGATTCTCCCCTGCGTTTCCTCTGCTTCCTGCTGAGCGGCGAGGACGCTTGGGAGACGTGGCTGTGCTGCCTCTGCCTTGTAAGCTCGGCCAGGGAAAAACCCAGGAAAGCGAATAAAGTGTTATCTAATGAAAAGAGTGAATAATTATTTTTTACTTTGTAGTAATTAAGTGATACCAGTATCTATTTATCAGGGCTTAGTCACAGATGCAAAGTTTGTGTATATATAGTGTATCTATAGTCCCTCTTGTGCATTATCAGTAAGCCTAAGATTTTTAGCTAGCTGGAAAAAATAATTCCACTAGACATCTGTGGCCATGGAGTGAATGAAACTAAGTCAGACATGATAGCTGTCTGGAATGTTGGGGGTTTTTTGAGGAAATAGTTTGCAGTTTTGTTGAAGTTATTAACAAAATATATGGGTTGAATTCATCTGACCTAAATCAATTTTATTACGGAATTTTCTTTTAAAGATGATAGAATACTACAGGTTTGGCTGGTGATGCAGTTTAGCATGCTGTACTATATGTATCAAAAATAGGTTAAATGAATCAAAAGCTAAAAACCTTGATTAATTATAAAAAGTTCCTTATTATTTAGCTGAGATGTTACTTTACTAGACATTTAAAGTTAAGTGACATTAATCCTGTCCCTTTGGTCTGTTTTGCTTTAAGTCTTAATCACATTATTAACTTTTCCTTCGTATGTGTTTCTACAGGAAAACACTGCAAAGATTCTGTCCATTTTTCAGGACATTGGTAGTACTGAAATGTCCTCTGGCCAGGCACTTTTTATTAAACAAAAAAAGCACCCAAAAATGCAACAAAAAAAAGTAACACGATTAGGAGAGCCCAGATAATGTATGGAAATTCTGCTTTAGCACTTGTCAAAAAATGCCTTTCAGAAGCAGAATATCCTAAAGAATAAGAAATGTACAGCAGGAGAAAAATTTTATGTAAAGTCCCTCCCTAAGTACATGCATCAGTTTCTCATTTGTAACTCCAGGGCCTCTACTGCAAGAGCATTTCTAATTCATTCCCATTTGTGGAGCCCTTGTTTTTTCTGTTTCCTCAAAATGCAATGTTATCTAGTGTTATTTCATGCTGAGATGAAACACTGACTGTATCAGTAAGGATAACTGCTGAGAAAGAAGAACAAAAGAATTGTATACATCTAATAGTCTAACATCTTCACTGAGGATATGCTGAGCTAGTAAATATGCATCATCTATCCCTAATGAATTATCTCATGCAGTATTGGTTCCAGCAAATTGTTGTATCTGGAAAGATGCTAAGACTGTTGAAAAACTTTTATCAATAAGGTAGACCTGGAAATATGTTCTTACTAGCAAAAAACACACAAAAATCAAATAAACTCAAACTTTTTGTTGAGTTAGTTTTTGCTTGAGTTTGAAATATGTTCTTGATTTCAGCTGTTGGGGAATCAGTCTTCTGATCTTACCAGCAGCTGGTTAATATTTTATATGGTTTCGTGGTCTAGGCGAGAATAAAACTAAACTACACTGAAGATGTAGATGAGATTTTTTGTGCATCACAGATGTACACAACCCACTGACAAGGGCATTTGACCTAAACTTTAACTTTGTGACCATGAGAGTCATGTGGGAATCTTTGCTATTCAAGCATTAGAGCATTCTAGAAGTGATAATACATGAAATGTGAAAGGATTCCCTGGATCATAGTTAAAAATAGCCTACAAAAACAATATCTCATCTAATTTTACATCTAGCTTGTACAGAGAAAGCTGTACTAAGAGAGCCTTGCAGAAGATGAGACAAAGTGAGCACAAATATCCATAAACTTCTGATAATTAATACAAGTGTCACAAGTACACTGTGGAAAGGACACCAGGTAAAGGTTCATCATTCTGCCATTCTCTTGAAGAGAGAAGAGTGGCTGGAAAGGATCCCAGCAGAAAATAACCTGGGGTTGTTGGCTGACGGTGGCTGAACATGAGCCACCACTGTTGGCCAAGAAAGCCAATGGCATCCTGGCCTATATAAGTGTGGCCGGCAGGACCAGGGCAGTCATCATCCCCCTGTGCTCAGCACTGGTGAAGCTGCAGTTTAAGTCCTGTGTCCAGTTCTGGGCCCCTCAGTTCAAAAAAGGCTTTGAGGTGCTGGAGTGAGTCCAGAGAAGGGCCATGAAGCTGGGGCTGTTTATTCTGGGAAAAAGGAGGCTCAGGATTTTTATTGCTCTCTAAAACTACCTGAAAGGAGGTTGTAGCCAGCTAGGGAGCGGACTCCTCTCCTGGGTCACTAGTGGCAGGACAAGACGACATGGCCTCAAGATGAAGGTTCAGACTGGACATCAGAAAAATTTCTTCACTGAAAGGGTGGTTAAGTATTGGAATGGACTGCCCAGCGAGGTGTTGGAATCACCATCCCTGGAAGTGTTCAGGAAACAACCAGATGAGGCACTTAGTTGAGAACTACAGTTTATAGTGAAAATAAGGTGATTTTTTTTTTTTTTTAGGAATATTTACATTTTTAGTTTCAGTTATTAAAACCTACGATGAATGTCTTCTGATATAATTCCTTGTGTTCTTGAAGTTATTATAAATTTCTATTTTAGGATTTTCTCCTCCTGTATGGCAAATACTGCAAATAAACAAGTAAAAAAGAAACCAAACAACATGAAGATTCAAATTTAAAAACTAGTGGCATGTCAAATCCATCAAGTGAAGTAGAACATAGAACTAAAAAATACATTTTGAAACAAACAATAGGATTTAAAAGAAGCCAGCTTTAGTTGAGCTGGTAAATAAATATGGCTCCTGTAAAACTCTTCCTTTTCACATGACAGCACACTATTAAAATGAATGGTTGATAGGAGTTTGTAGAATGTAGAATTCTTGTGTATGTTTTATGTTGGATATGGCAGAGTAAAAAATCTACCTTTGGGATAGATTTTTAAAACAATAACTCTGTAATGAGTGATATTATCTTTATCCACAGCACAACAAGCGAACACCAACAGTAGATGGTGTTTAGCTATAGGGGAAGAGTGAAGTTGGAAGTATGTTCATTGTCTCAATTATATATCAACCCTCTTAGAGATTTATTTTGCCCTATTTCTTACACTAAGAAAATAACCTAAGTATCAGCAACAGTGTCCCACTTGTTATTCAAATAATTTGTAAAGACAATAGGTGAAACAAAAGAAATGATCATCCATTCAACTCCAAAGATTATTCAACCATTATTTTTTTATCTGAAAGGTGCTCTTTAAGTCTTGAGATCTATTATCTCTGAGCCAGAAAGGTCACAGGTGAATAGCACAAGAGACTTGCTCATCCTCCAGGCAATGAACATTTTGCCTGTCCTTGTCTTTTAGACTCTACATAGCAGAAAATAGATTACTAAACTGCTTTAGAATGAAATATTTTTCTTGATCTTCTTTTTAACTATTTTGGTTATGCAGTGTAATTAATTCTAAATTCTGACAGTATATCCTAGCAGAAAGTCACAAAGAACTGCAAAGTCACAGTATATAGGGGTATGATGCATGTACTAAATTTAAAATGATGGCTGGAAGTTTTCAGCTTCTAGTTTTAGAGATTTTTCAAATTAATTAATCATCTCTGTTTTCCAGATGAGTACATCACGTAACTCCATCCATTACAGGGTGAACAAAACTATGAATTAACCTCTTGTCTCTCCCTGAACAACTATAATAAAACCCTTTAGGATCACTGTTTCAAAAGCTAGTTGGCGTAGTCAGAATTTGTACAGTCCCAGTGCTCTTATAGTCAAACTCCTATGAAAAGAGATGTTTGGAGTCATTGGAGATACATTTAAGCAGTTCTATTGCTTATGTGAAGACTGTTAACTTTGTTTTATTTTGTAGAATAGACCTTTAGTGGCAAAAAATGAATTAAACTAAACTACGTTCTTCAGAATGAAATAAAAGGAACATGTTTAATTAACAAAAAAAACCCCAGCAACAAAATGAACAAAAAGTGATAGACTGAGCTTCTGGTTCTGTAAATATGTAGTTTCGGTTTATGATATTCACCAACATATATTTATCAATATGTAACAATGCCTATTCATGGGATGATGTGTACTCTTTGGCAGAATAAGGCAAAGTTAGCATACACATCATGCCCATGTATTGTACAGCAGACAGCAGTAAGTCCAGCTTGACTTCAGAGGACTTGTATTGATTTTCCCACATCCTGGAGAGGGACAGAGAGGAGAAGAATCAGGCAGCAGTCTTGATCCAGCAGGATAGTGTAGTGATAGTGTTTTATTTAATTAATTACAAGTTCTTTTATATCTTTTTCTCTCACAGAACAATTGGTCCAATGCATAGCCACCTCTTTGGTGTGATAGGCTAAGTTCTAAAAAAACACTTCTTAAAAATATTTATTCTACTCTGTAATAACAATTCTCAAGCAAGGCCATAGGTGTTCTAGTTTACAAAACATTGCTGATAATTTTTATGAGAACTAAAGTTCTCTCACAAGAGAGAAAGAGCTGCTTCTAGGAGCATTTTGCATCAACAGACTTGAATGTTTTTCTTTAAATGCTCAAACTTGTCCAAGAAATAGAGAAGCTTTCACCACATTTCTCTAATTTGGGCAAATAGGTAAATAAGACATCTTTATTTTAAAGTGGAAGCAGTAAAGTAAGGAAATGGGAAGTAGTCCCTTTCACATAACAGAAGCTATGTCTTCTATAACCTCAATTTCATGAGAAGGAAGTGTGAGAATCTGAAAGAGAGCCAGTACTCTGATCATGTTACTAAAGTACACTCTGATCATATTACCAGGACTGTTGTGTTCCCAACAAAACATAGCAAGCTTGTAGCTTATCCACAGCCAAAGCAAGCTGATGTCCTTGGTCTTAGATTCTTGCATGCACCTTAGAAAACCTCTTCCTTACATGTATCATCTGCATACCACATACTGAATGAAGATACTCATGATCTTTTTCACCACGTTGAGCCTATAACGTACCATACCATGCTGCATCATGGCTAAAGTATTTCTGAAGTAGATATCAGCTTGTTGAGAGATTGTGTAGCTGACTGTATGCTATCATGCACGCATTCGCAGAAGCTGAGTCCTAGTTCATGCCATGAAGCACTGAAAAAATATTTTTCAGTGTCCCCAAATTATGCATTCATGTAGAGTTGTCACAGTCATGTATTAATAGTTGACAGTAATTATAATAGGGAAAGTAGTTAAAAATATCACTATTACATATTGATAGACACCTGAATTCATATTGTCACTGTCTAAAAGCATTGCACACATAAGCCAATCTTATTTTTGTAGCTTTAGATACATTTAAATAAATATTGCTATAAACCCCAGAAACCTTTTCATTAGACTTAAATAGTCTGTACTTTTATAAGAAAGATTATTTAGTGGGTTTAGTTAGTTTATGATAAAGATATACTGTAAGCACACATATTATTTTTAAAAAGTGATATTGTCTCAATTATATTGTATGTAAAATGGTGATAGCAAATGGAGTACATGTATGGTTAGAATCAGATATGTTCTCATGCAATGGGTGAGGATTTTTTTAAATTTAATTTTTATCATGTCTTGCAGACAGTTTTAATAACAACCCTTTGGGATAAAATGCATTTAAATATAGTTGCCAGCGTGCTGTGTTGTCAAAAGAAGGAGATGAAAACTTCCTCTCATAAAAATATCTATTCATAGGTCACTGCTTGTGCAAAATAAGATTTACATTTATGCACCATCTTTAACCAAGAGGGTTAAGTCTTATTCACCAATAAGGAATAGCACATTGTCGTGGGTTGTAAATGTGTAAACGTTATTAATTTTTTCAGTGAATTTACTAGGCAATGATATATTCAAAATCTTTTAAACACTGTATTTCTTTCCATACTCAGAATATTTTCTTCTTTAATTTTATTCATGTAAGTCTTATTTCAGGGTTCAGTGAATATATAAGAGACTTTAGGCCTAAAATTACTTATAAGTTATAGTCTGTCCTATAGATCTACTTTCCATGAGAAATCAGCTGCTCACAAAACTGATTCCTATCATCCATCTATCACAGGCTTCAATCTTCCAATGAAATAGACTAATTCATCACTATTATTTTGATAACATTGATCTCTTTCTTTAGCCGCCTGATTCTGCTGAGGCTAGTATGCTTCTTGAGTATTCATATTCACAAAATGTCTCAAAACCAGTATCTCTTGTATGGAGCTTCTGTTGATTGATTCTGGTAGCTCCAGTACTACTACTACTGCATTGCTCCTT
The DNA here is from genome assembly GCA_013389985.1 of Dryoscopus gambensis. NCBI lineage: Eukaryota > Metazoa > Chordata > Aves > Passeriformes > Malaconotidae > Dryoscopus > Dryoscopus gambensis. The sequence goes on along the minus strand of WEIT01010401.1, from coordinate 50,198 downwards.
GTATGATACATAACCACCTCTTAGGTGTTAAGCACTTAGCTACAAATACTGATCAGAGGTACAGTGTGAACAAAGTTCAGTGCAATCAAATAACCAATGTATTTTGGGACACAAATTTTCCTTAATTTTATCTGCATCATTTCATATCACTGTGTGGGGTGTTCGGTGGGGAAGCTGCTGCGTTATTCCGAAAGCGTTCCTCACGAGGAACCCCTGGCATGCTACTTGGCACACTTGCAAGCCAGCTCTCTCACCCGTGCGGTGGAAGCACGCAACACACGCTCACACTGAGCTGGCCAGCTCAGGCACCACTAGAGGCAAAGAGTCAAGAGGCAGGCCTCTGTGATGCAGGCTGCAGTTTGCCCAGAGTCCACACCGTGCCTGGCTGTCAGAGGTGTCCTGGGACAGGCCCTTGTTACAGCCCTAATTGATGAAGATCTGCTACAAAAGTAACAGAACCAGTGCCGGCTCTCTCCCAGGGAGCAGGCTGCAAACTGATGTGAAAATAACGCTGATAAAGGCAACGAACAGAGAGAGGGGTCCTCTGCAACTTAACTTTAATGGAACCAGCAGACAAAGACCCCAGCCGAGCAATGCTGCCCCTTTTTGTACAGGTGCCAGAAGGGGCGGGATAAAAGGATTGCAGCCAATGGGGTTCTGTAAATTGTGAAGTGACAGGGGGGAACATCCAATGGGACAAACTCAGGGGAGGGTTCTATTTGAATGAACAAATGAAGAATCGAACTTAACAGCGCTTTCCAGAGATCATACATATTCCATATGGGATATGCATAAACCTAAGGATATACATAAAACTCGGTGGGGGAACCTTGAACCTGTAACGGAACAATATGCAAAAAAAAGCAGTTCCCAGGGAGGCACAGGAACTCGCAGTGACCAGCATGTTAAATTGCAGTGCCCTGTATGCTGCTCATCCACCAGGAATTTGTAGGTGTGGGCACTACTGCTACAGCCACATGCACTGCAACAGCTCTGTATAGAGTTCCCAGGGGTTTATCACCAAACCACAACGAAGGATCCCAGGGAGGAAGAGGCCGGCCTGCCGACCGTGACACACTTATAAAGGGGTACAGAAGGGAGTCAGGGTAACACAACAACAACCAGTGGGGAGAAGGAGGGGGCAGAGTAGGGGCTGGATTACAACCCTTTAAGGGACACAAGGGGCGTATGGCAGCTGGCCAACCAGACAGACCGAATCTATATAGAACCACAGAGCCTGATGGGAGCGGCTTTTCTCATCCTGAATTAAGGGGTGATGTTAGACTTTGGAGTTGGCCCACCAGCGGGCCTCTCCTGCACCTGAGCCCTTCGGCCCCCCAGCCACCACAACTGCTGGTTCAGCCACTGCAACAATTTCATACCTCTAAGTGAGGTCTAAACTGGTTTCAATCCAAACATTAACTATAAATTTCAAATAGATCTATTTTCATATTTTCAAAAAGAAAGTTTGCTTGAATTTTGAAAGTAGTGTCATAGAGTCAAAGTAAAACTTCATAGGAAATCTACCTTCCTATCTTTCTCCAGATCTACCCAGAAAATTAGTGTGAAATTTCACTGAAAATCAGGAGCTTTGGCAACCTGAATTTTCATCAGAATTTCTGTTTGCATACCCTTGTAAGATACATTGCTGTTATTGTTGCTGTCATATTAATGCTGTAAATATGAAACTGTGGCGGTAACAACTTCTTTGCACACATCTGTCTATGGCCTATCTATCCTGAATATTTTAATACCTATATTGGATAGGCTAAAAATTGACAATGTTGTAACTTAATTTTAGTAATTCTATGCAATTTTTCTTTTGTGCTTATATTTTTCTATTGCAGTTTAACTTTTATTTGTTTTGTCTATCACAATAGAAACAAAAAAAGTTTTACAGAGTGCCATGAGAACTCATTTTACATTTAGACAAAATATTGCATATCCAAGAAAATATGTAAAAAATCAAGACATTTCTAGTTCACATCTCTCTTTTTTTTTCCAGAGGTATAAAGCAACATTATTGTGAGTATTACATAAGTCATTCACACTACAGTCTTAAGTCTTTCTTATATTAAGGTCTTTATCACCTGACATAGCAGTTTTAAGCTTCCTAGTACTAACTCCTCATTGAGCATTTACCTAAATGATACCTCATTTGAAAATCAGCTCCATAATACAAATGAATCTGTAGATTTTTAAATGTTGTTCTAATAATTAATAGCAACTCTTCCCAAAACAGACCAAGGAGACTAAGCATGCTGAATTACTCTAGAACAGTTATCTGATTGTAGTATATTATACTACAATTATATACATATTGTAGCATTGATTTTGATAATGGAAAGTAGGATCTTTTAAAAAAGAAACAAGGATAGAAACAGAGAAAAGAGTTTAGGATGTTTGCATATTTAGATCTTATTCTAAATTTGATGTTCATAAAGCAGGAGAAACTACCTGCTAAAAAGCAGTCAAGTGTGCCCATGGCTCAGGCATTGTGGCACCATTATCTATACCATGGATATGTTATGGAGTGTCGGTCTTCCAGAAATCTCCAGCTTTATTTTATTGCTAATGAAAAAATATACTGAAGGTAGAAAAGGCTTAAAACTTATCCTATATTCTCACCATTATACTTTCTACACACAACTGAGGTACATGTACAAAAAGGTGGATTCTACACAGGTTTTTGCTCTTGTACTGCATGATCTTGTCTTTTCTCCTGACAACATATATTTATTTTCATCTCAGTAATCTATTGCAGAATAATTATGTGACACTTATGCCAGCAAACTCATTTCTGTAGTTTGTCTCCTGATAGAAGAGAAATCAAAACCAAAAGAAATGGTAGAAAGTTACTTTTAGGTTAACTTCTACTGGAGAAAATATTTCAGTAATAGTGATCTTTTTCAAGTTGCTGAGACATTTGAGAAAAGTTTATTTAAAAATACAGACAAAGACACAGTAGTATGAACCTGTTACAGAGTTACACTTACATAAAAAGAATAAAGTACATTAACTACGCTATTTTTAAAAAATTATTTTAGCAATATTAATTTAATATGCCATATACCCAGTGTCTAAATGTGTGTGCCAAAGAATGTGATTTATGTTGCTTCTTAAAGGTTTTTATGCTAATGGTCAATTTTCACATCTCCTTTAAATAATCATTTATTTTTTAATAATTTAATAGATTTAATTTATTGTTTGGGGCATTTTTAATGATTTATAGAGTTACTTTAAGCTGTTACCTAGACTTACCATAGTTACCAGCATCAGTAGTTGTACTATTACAAATACAACTTCATAGATCATTCATCACAAGGTTGCTGAGTGTGTAATGTTTGTATTATAAATACAAATAGAAGGTTTCATTTTATTTGGTAAAGTAATATTAGGATTCAAGTTCTACGGAGCCCATAATTTCCTCATCAAAAACAATGAATTAAAATTTAAAATTTAATGTCCAACTCACTTGAAAGTTTATTTTCCCTTTCAATCTTTTTCATGCTTACTGTGAAATAAATTATAACCCCACCTCTACACAGTGTGGTGTAAACCCACACTGAAGCTGTAAACGCTTCAAACCTCTTTCTTTGATTAAACTCAGAGGCCTATGGTTGAAGTGCAAAATATGTAAAGCTGAACTCATGCAAGCAGTTGCAGAACTAGAATTCAAAAGTGTAAAATTGCTTAAAGACTCTTAATCTTATAATAGAACCATATAACAAAATAGCTTTGGAAATGTTCTCTAATATGCTATTTAATATAATATTTAGAACGTTATTTCTTTAATTCTTTTATGTCCTGCAAAAATACCAGTGAATTAAAGAGAGTGATAGTTTCGTGTATACAACAATACTAATACAACATAATTGCCAAGAATTATATTTTACATTCTTAGGTAGTCACTTTAAATATATTGTTTTTATTCATCCTGCATGGCAGTTTAATCAGTTTCTTCAATTAGTTATAATTCTACAAGCTTGAAAATCATATTCTTTTTCATTTTTCATCATAGTTTTACCGTTGTATAATACATAGGAGCCATTTCATATTAGATTATATTTTTAAAAATTCATCATTCTTTTAACTGGGGACAGCATTCTCCAAAAATTTAGAATAAGGAATACTAATGTAGCAATAGGTACAGATGTAGATGCTGAATTATATGAAAATGTTAATCTTTCACTGTTCTGATTAATTATTTAGAGGAAAAAAGGGAAAAAGTGAAACAACTAAAATATATTTTAACTAATGGCACAATTAACATCAATGATTAGATAATGAAGATTTGCTTCCTTTTAATTGAGATGGAAACGATTCTGAGAAACATTTTGATTTTAGTAAGTGGGCAAAATAAACTCTATAGAGAATATAAACCTAGAAAATTAGCCTTCAGTCTTCAAAGTAAACTGATCAGCCTCACAGCATCATAGAATCATAGAATATCCTGAGTTGTGAGAGACTTACATGCTTCTTATTTTAGCGTAATTTTAATCTTAATTATGAGAATTAGAAGACAGACTGAATCATATAAAGTAAATACTAGGGAAAAATTTAGATTTTTTATGAAGATTTTATTTCTCTCATGGTCCAGAGACTTTCAGTAATATATATTATTTTTATCCCTGACAATTTTTTGCAAATTAATCTTCTGATGTAAAAAGTGCATCTTAAATATTACATGATGAAAACCTGAGAAATTTTTATATAGCTGCCATAGTATAGATAGTGTGTTTTCAATTTATTTTATATGTAAACTGTAGATTCCTCTTTAAATTTCAGAAAATAAAGTAGAGATAATCGTGTAAATTTAAATTATATATAAACGATTGATTAATATAACTTTAAAGCATCAAGGTTTTTAAGCAGATTAGGAATCTGACAGGACAGAAGAGAAACTGAGCCCTCCAGTTGCAATTAATAAAGCAAAATTTTAAAACTTTTAAAAACTTGAAGAAAAAATGCGTCTCTGGTCCCAGTATGAAATTCCTTCATATCTCATCCTATGACTTCTTGCATTTTGACATGGCTGCTTTATTCTTCTCTAAATTTCTTGCCTTCTTAATCCTAACACACTGAAAGAGTAAGAAATGAAAGACAAAAAAGTAGAGATTTATTATTCCTCTTATGAGAAATGGAAAACTAATATATCAGTAGAGACAAGAAGAATCCTGCCATGTTCATTTATAGTCAGAGAAAGATTTTAGGGCTAACATTATTAAATATACAACTTTAGAAACTTTCAGCTATATTTACTTTCTTATTTATTTAAATTTATTTTTATTTTTGAGGTGGTACCTGAAAATAGATATTTGGTTCAGTTCCATCTGAGGCTGAACAGAGGTTTCAGTCTCAGAATCAGTTCTAGGTCACGAAAAAAACAAAAAAAAAACCAACAAGAAACCATCAGCAAAACAGTTCTTGAGGTGAATAAAGTTTTTACATTTCAATTAATTTTGCTTTATTGTTCTTGTTGTTGTTGGCTCCCGCTGGGCAGCCTGTGCATTGTTTGAAGTTAGGTCAGATGTTGGCTCTTTTGAACCTAATTCTGAAGCACCTATATCTCTTCATCTATTGGATTTGGAAGCGTAACACAGTTCCTTAAGAACTAGATGTAAAAGTGAAGATTCTCAGTCTCCCTTTCCTGACCCATTTTTGGGATTTATCATCAAGTTTTCTCTGGAAGATACCTCTAATCAGATAAAGCAGTCATGACACCACAGTTCTGCTCTGTGCATAATAAGCAGGTATTCAGACAAGGTCCTTTTGCCTCACTCCCACTGAATTATCATCTTTGAAATATTTTGATTGAACCTAAGAGAATAATAATAAGCTTTACTGTTCTTGTGTGAATGAAAGAACCACAGTACTCAAAGGTTCTAGTAGAAACACCCAGATATTCTTGAGTTTGCTGTATTGCTGGCACTTGGTCTTTTTCTTTGTTCCTTTATAGGAAGAAATTCTGTGATGTGAGGACAAATGTTCTCTGCTTTCAGATATGACTGGGTAAAACTGGATATTAACTAACTACATCATATAAGGATCCTATTGCTGGTGGCGAAAGAAAAAGACATTAAGAAATATACATATGCTACACTTTTATATACACCAGAGCTCAAGCTCTAATTCTGATGGCCTTTTGGATGAGTAATGAAAAATGTTAAACTGGTGACTGGGCATAGAAGTTCCTCTTTTCTTTTTACTAAAATAATGTGAGTTTATTTCTATCCAGTATTCCGTATTTAGTATTTCTTCAGAAATTCCTTCTTTAGTAATTCCAGTCCTGCTTAACTTAAGTACAGAAAATTCAAAGAAATATTCCAAAAGCAAGGAGGGCAATCCCAATTTATTTTTTTTCTCTATCTCAAGATCAATTAAGATTTTCCTAAGACTATGCACAATTACTAGCGAAAATTAATTTACAAAGAGATGGAGTTCATTTTTTTTTTAACTGAGATATCACTAAAGGTTGTGTGTTAATGTACTGAAGGTTATTTGGGGTAAATTCAAGAAACAATTATGTTCCTTTGTGGCACTCAGAAGCTGAAACTCAAATCTTCATTCCCTACACAACTCCATGTAAAAGAAAAAGAAGCTATAAATCAGAAACTGAACTGTATGAGCAGGCGTGTATGGAGACCTGGAACTTGAGGGGACAGCAGGGAGAGATCCAAGAGCAGAGGATGTGAGCATAAGCAAGAACAGCACAGTAGTGTTATGAACACCTAGAAGTGGAGGGGAGATCACTTACCTCGGTGAGAAATGAAAATTATTCCCATGTGTTATGATCCTCCCACCGATATGTGCTAATTACAGATTTTTTTCAGGATGCTTTCATGATGTAAAGCTGTTTGGCAAATGAATGCACCTATCTGGAGGATTGAGAGCACAGGACAAAATAGCCAAGAAGTGAAGGTTGTCTGGTAAGATAAAGTAAGGAGGTAAACTGGGAGCTGAGCATGGTAGCAGGGTAGGAAGGAGCAATGGCTGCATCAACTAGGAGCAGGGATGCCGAGCAGTAAGTCTGCCAGGTCCAGAAACAGGGACCAGATCAGACACAATCCAGTGTATAGCAGTGGGGGCGTCGGTGGATTGATGCTGCGTTTTTTCCATGGGGTCCCTCATGGGAACGCTTAGGCGGTGCTCTGCCAGCACCCACGCGTGCACACCATCTCACCCTCGCAGGTGGTCGTGAGCAGCCACTCACACACACGGTCTGTGCGTGAACCGGAGGCGAAAAGGAGAGAGGGGTTCTCTGTGTGCTATTCTGAGGCCTTTAATGGAACCAACACACTCGAAGGGGAACAGACACAAAGAACACAGAACAAAAGCCCACGTCTGATTTTATCCCAAAGGGTCCCAGGGGTGGGCAGAGCATCAGAAGCCAAGAGTTTGAGGGCTAGGGGGTAGAGGCAAGGTTGAGTGACACAACAGGGGCCAATGGGAGAAGGGAGGGGAGGGGGGAGAGGACCAGGGGCCAGTGGGGGCTCGGCAAAGGGAGAACTTTCTAGCACAGAGGTGTCGGGAGAGACCACTTCGCAGTATCACAGGGTGTGTAATGTGGACTTAGCCACCACAACACCGGTGTTCATCCAACAAGACTGCAGTGAAGAGGCAAATCTGAAGGCAAGCCAGGAAGTCAAACCAGAGAGTCACAGTCAGGGTCAGAGAGGCAAACCAGGAACAGTTGTAGTTCCAGTGTAGCACAGATGGGGACCAGCAGTACAATCCCAGTTTAAATGCAGCTCCCAAGGAAAGGGGAAGTTGGCCTTGGCTTCCAGCTCCCTTCACAGCAGCTCTTGTTAGCGAAAAAGTAGACCTTGTCCTCATCCAGCTGAACTCCCTTACCTCCTGGAGGCAGCATATCCCAAAGGCCTTTGAATCTTTTTAAAATTCCCAGAAAATAGTTTTAGTTTAAATAATAGTTTGCATAGTTTAGTAGCAAAATAATAAATAATCAAGGAGTTGGATGTGGCTTTTCTTTAAATTATTTAAACACAGTGAAAAAAACCAAACAAATCCAAATCTCAAAATGAGTAAAGAAAGCCAGTCATCAGAAGACAAATTACATATCTCTTACTGAATGATAGTCAGGCAATGTTTAGTGTACGCATTTCTGATAAATATTTGCTACATTTGTATCATGGCTTCAAATATAAGCCCTATTTAGATTAGTGTTTCTCCTGAAATAGACCAGAAGTTGGTGACCATCTTACACACAAAACATCAAAACTGAGACTCAGTTAATCTTCCACCAGCAAGGGTCAAGAAGTTACCAGGGACTCCTTGTATTTATGTGTGAAAGTGAACCTGAGAAGACAGAAGTGTGGAATCTAAATTGTGATTTTACATAAGTAGAGAGGTTATAGGAGTGTTTCAGTTCCCATTTTCATTCATCCAAAGTACGGCATAACAAAAGGTACCCATGCCAGCATGGGTTCTCCCTTGGGAGTCAATTTCGGTTAGTTGAAATGAGACGATGCCAACTAGCTGTCAATCTTTGTATACCTCTTTTCACTAACATACATATCATAACATATATAACGTCACTTAATCAAAACATCCTGTTGGTCACCAATTCAATTTACAAGCAGGTAAAAATGTAAATAACTGATGTCTAAACAGTAAGTAATACCTTAACATTATAACCACTTGTCTACCTTACTCTACTGTGCTAAAGCATTTGTGACCTTAAAGCACTGTGTTAATACCTTAATTGTAATTGACAAGGCAATTTCCTGTCTGGTGTTGTGTAAAAAACACAGAGCACCAGCCACGAATTTTTACCTGCCATGTTAATTCTTCTAATTATAAGTGGCAGCATAATTAGCTAGAATATTGCCCCACAAGTGTTTCTTGTATTATTCTATTTTCCCACCATAGTAAGATTTAGGTTTTTTTCATTTCATTTAGTAAGTAACACATATTCTTCCAGTTTCTGACACTCTGCAAGCTTTTTTAATTCACTGTGCCACATTTAAGCCTTTTTTACAATAATCCAATATGATATATATTGCAATATCAAAAATTTTCAATTGTATTTTTGAAAACTGAAGAGTTTCACAAGAAAGAATCAGCTAATATAAGTGTCCAAATTCAATACCAGCTTTAGTAAAAATATTGTCTGGCTTAGCATTTATGCTAATTACATTATAACATTTCCCATCAATCAGAATTAATAAATTTAGGTATTTTTGATTTAGTTCAAAGGACAGGTGCAAGTAAACTCTAATTAGTTTCAGTAATTAAAAATTCTTATTACTTTGCCTGAGTAACTTGTCTATATGATGTACAGACAGGAGATTTACCCCTTAGGACAGTGATTGGTGCGAATATTTTTGTTCCCAAAGCACTAGCTTTAAATTTAGCTGTCTCCATAGTTACAATGTACCTGAAGAGTCCTTTTCTCTTTCCCAACCTCCATTCCCCTCTGGAGTTTCATTATCCTTTATATCAGGATGAACCTCACTGTAAGTTCAGCCACTATATCTGCCAATATATGAAGTAATTTTAGCACTTGTCCTTCATGATAATCCAGAACAATAACAAATATATGTTTATATGAATTATATCCTTAAATTCTTACTCAATTTTCACTCATCCTTTACTCAGTCAATCTCCTGTAGTGTTGGAACCCTGGATTCTGAGAGCTTTAATCTCTCAGAGCTGACGAGTACAGATCCTCAAGAATACACTGCATTTGATCTGAGGCCCTGGAAAAGGCTTCCAAAACTAAATGATAACACCGAAATTTTTAGTGTGTAATTGATAGAAGTGTGTTATATCACTGGGTGAAGATACAGAATTTTAGGTTTTGGGACATAGTTAATATATATATATGCACAAGTAACAAGATGGTGGAATTAGGGTGGTGGCTAGTATCTCTTCTTTCTTCTTCTTTCTTCTCCATTTGAGTACGTTTGTAATTGGGCAAAAAAGCCCTGCAATGCAGAGGCCAGGACATTAGGTAATTGGGCTATAATTAAAAATAAAGTTTTTGGCATAGTATAATTGGATAGCTTGGCCTTCAAAAGGCCCTGAAAGAACTCAACATCGGCCATTTTCCACCTTGCTAACTTAAAAGCATATTCTGTGTAGTTGTAACTTAGATAAGAAACAATAAACATCCAAGTAGAAAGAAGAAACGGCATCTCCTGCATCTCTATCTGGGCTCTGAGTAAAAGAACTAGGTAAAAGCAGGAAAAGAATTCAACACTGTAGGTTTGTAATCACTCTAGGACTTGTTCAAATGTCCAAATGATGTAAGTTAGTTTGATTATTTTCTTCAAAGGTTTACCCATCTTGATTAAAATTGATCTTACAGTACATAATATGGCTTAGACTTTAGAAATCTCCTTCTCATTATGGACAATATTTGAACTTCTCTATGTTATAAATGAAACGTGCCCAATTAAAATTAATAAGAAGTAAGTTTTATTATATGCCGGAAGTCCGGCCGCACAAAAGCAAAGTTGAATTTTTGCTTGAGATGGAATTCGGTCTATTCTTCTTGTTTGATTAGCATTTTTTGTATAGTCCTTCTTTTCACGAAGTTGGACCCCACAAAACGTTTCCTGGGTGTGATGAATTGTCCATCCTTTCTGATTAATGGCTCATCTCCAAAGATGAGTATCTCATCTTGGCTTCCAGGAATCGTTGATTTTATTTCTGGGAATTCGGGCACTCCTTTAACGACTTGCGATGCCAGGGCTGATTAAGTCACCACAGCCCGGGCGTTGTGTTAATGTCTCCAGATAACCGTTCTACCGCCTGGTCCTTTTCATATGTTGATCAGTTTTGTGAAGAATACTTTTCCTCTGCCTGGTGTTGTGTAATTTTCCTTTGCTTTGCCTGGCTTTTTGGGGTTTGAAAACTTTTTACTTTGCACATCTATTTTATTTTGACTTATACATACACATAATCATGTATTGCTAACATCATACATTACACACAGATATAAGCACGAATTACTAGCATCATATACTACATCTATCAGAACAGTTTTGAAGAAAGAAGGATTTTAATAAAAATTCTTTCTGATTGAGGTTTAACAAGTATCAATATTCTTGAAATTTTAGTAGACTGATGTTGCTGCGCATCTCACGCAGCTTGGGCTGCAGTGGGGGGAGCCTACCCCGGGGGCCACCCGGTGGCAGAGCCCGCCCTGGTGTAGGGCAGCACGGGGGAAGGTCCGACCCCGGGGCCGCTCGGAACCGGCCCGGG
>WEIT01010401.1:8156-27850 GCA_013389985.1 Dryoscopus gambensis | reverse complement strand
AGGTACAAAGCCTTACGCAGGCACAGCCTCCTTGATAATTATAGGCAAGAAAATTAACATCTGGATCTTAACAATACAAATAGTACTTTCATTCAAGTCCTCTCAAAGGTCAAGATTCTGTTACTAGAATTCTTAAAAAGTGTTTGAATAGTCTTATTTCAATAATTGGACTACTTATAAAGTTGAATACTGTCTGCAAGAGAGGAAGAAAAAGATCTAGCTAAAAGATACTTAAAAATGTTTGCTGGTGGGGTAGTACAATTCCCTCATTTCAAGCCATTTTTCTGAACTTGGTACACAAGTGAGATGAAACAGATTCGTAACAGGCCTGAAAAATATCCTAGGAAACAGTTCAGATTCCTACTTTGCCTGGAACGTTAAGTATTTCTTTAACTACTGTGGTGCTGTTCTTCTGTGTTATATCTGGTAGTTGCAGCATTATTTCTTCAGAGAATGATGGAAGGAGCAGGATGGAATTAGGAACCAGACACGGTCTGATGCATGAGTCTTATGGGAACGTCTTACTTCAGGGAGGAATCCCGAAAGACCTAATGCTTCTTTAGCCAGCCTGACTTTTCTTCTTTAGCTTCAGAATTACTCTTTTGGGAGAAAGAGGGAGTGCGTAAAAGGAAGAAGTCAGACAATACTCTAGGGAGTCATGTCACCAAGGAGAAAGCCAAGGAAAGCATAAATATATTGTGAGTTGAGACTGCTGGTAACCAATACCAATTACTTTCAAATCCATTTAATGACAACCTGAATATCTTTAAAGAGGAATGTACATTGCAGTGGAAAGATATTTGGAACAAAACATTATATTCATATTCACAAAGTAGTAATTTTTATTTTCAGAGAATGACTGTAAATTATCCAATTTAATATCATTGGAACTACTTTGTGTTCACCTGAACACATCTAGGAATATAATATATTCAGAATTTTTAAAATGTGTTTTCATTGTTTTTCTTAACCATGTCTTTCACTTTACTCTATTTCACTTGGATACACGGCCTCCAGCCTTCTTGTCCATTAACTGTGTAATTTTTAAATGGCTTGAAGATTACACAGAAAGAGGTCTCCTCAAACCTAAATTTAGATGATATTTTGAACCTATAAATTGTTGGTTGAACTCAAATATTTTAGTTTAATAAGTTAACAACTTAGATGTCACAAAACTTGCTTCCAGCTGTTCTACCAAGAAGCATGATAAAGCTATGAATCTTGTAGCAAAGAGCTATGAAAGTAAATAATGCAAGGAACTGTATTAACTATAAGCTCATATAATCATTTCAGAATTTATGATCAATTTAACAAGGTAAAATATTTATATATGACCCAGCAATCTACACTTGCAGGCCAGAAGGCTAGTAGTATCCCAGGCTGCACAAAAAGAGGTGTGACCAGCAGATTGAGGGAGTTTATTTTCCCTTCTTCCTTGGTCTTGTGAGACTTGAACTGGAGTACCGCATCCAGCTCTGCAGTCCTCAGTACAGGAAATGCCTGGGTCTCTTACAGTAGATACAGAGAACAGCTACAGAAATTATTAGAAGGCTGTAGCACCTATCCTGTGAACACAGGCTGAGAGAACTAGTGTTGTTCATCCTGAAGAAGACTGGGGAAAGCTTGTTGCTTACAAGAAAGATAGAGAGACACTTTTTACCAAGACCTGTAGTGGTATGAAAAGGGGTAATGGCTTTAAACTAAAAGAAGGGAGATTTAGATTGTACGTAAGAAATTATTTACTGTGAAGGTGGTGACACGCTGTAATAGGTTGCCTAGAGAAATTTTGTAAGTGTTCAAATCCTTGTAAATGTTCAAAATCAGACTGGATGGGGCTCTGAGCAACCTGGTCTAGTGGAAGGTGTCCCTACCCATGACAGAGGAATTGGAACTAGATGATCTTTAAAGGTCCAATCTAATGCAAACCATTCTATGTTTCTATGATTATAGAATTGTTATCTTTGAATTCTGTTCTAGAGAAGAGAAACTTTGACCTTTATAGAGCTTTACCNACAGCATATGATCAACAAGTATCACTGGGTCAGTCAGAACTGTTTTGATCTTTATGTTGTTTTATTAATTTTTAGCTTGGCAGTACCCTAAAAAATTCATCAACATCTAACAGCCTCTTGGAATAAACACTTAGGCTGATAAATTACCGAAATCACAGAATCACAGAACAACTGGGATTGGGACCTCTGGAGATCATCTAGTCCAACGCCCCTGCTAAAGCAAGTTCACCCGGTGCAGGTTGCAAAGAATTGCATCCAGGCGTGTTTTGAATATTTCCATGGAAGGAGACTCCACAATCTTTCTGGGCAATGCTGTGTCACCCTCAATATAAAGCAGTTTTTTATTATGTTCAGATGGGACTTACTGTGTTTCAGCAAGTGTGTCCCTTTCCCATTGTCCTGTTGCTGGACACCACTGAAAAGAGCCTGGTCCTATCCTCTTGACACCCACCCTTTGGATATTTGTATGTGTTCCTTGTCCCAAGGAACAGGAGAAACATGAAAAACATATTTGAGGCACAGTTAAAAGAAACAAATTGCTAATGCTGTCCATTTTAAGTTTTCTATTCTTTTTTTCCTGTCCATTCTGACCAATACATATTTGAAATATAATTTAAATTACTGTCAATTAATCTCACATGCCAAGAGAGTAATAAGAAACTCATTTTCTTCACAAAGAAAAATAAATCAAATAAACCATCTAAACAGCAAAAGTTCTATTTTCATTATACCTTTCCACAGCAGAATTGCACTGAATAAATCATGGATGCACTGCAGATGTGAAATCCATTCTTTTTACCTATTATTTTGTACAGTCTCTAATTCCCTTCAGTTATTATGAATAATTTCTCACCAATAACCTGTCTATATTTGTGGAAAACTGAAAAGGTAATACCATTTATTCTTTTCTCCTTGAATAAACATCTGCCGACACTATATTAGGAACTGTTGGTTTTGTCATTGAAGGAATATTCCATTAACGAACATAAAAATCTCTCAGTTTAATAATAATCAAAAAATGACTTTTTTGATAAGCCTAAACTAATATATTTAACAGCATCATTGTAATTTTCAGTGACATGTGCAAAAGTTAAAAAATATTCCAAATATTGTACGCTTTGAGTTTACTAAGATGTTTGGTGATATTAATTTAAACTATGTGTGTTTCGTCATCTGTTTAGACCATGGGGCTTTGAAACTTTGCAGGGGGAGGGGAACCTCAAACAATCCCACTCCCAAGAGTTTAATGGTGGGCCAATGCCAGTAAGAGATTCCAGAGCCTGAAGAGGTATTGCAGATCAGCAGGAGACCACCTGAAGGGCAGCACAAAGGAGTTCCTGCCACTCCAGCTAGTTAGTTGGCTTCACTGGGGAAGCAGCTTAAATGTCTTTATGCAAACACATGTAGAACAGGGATTTCATTTTCCTGGGCTTGTGCAAAGCATTTGACACTGTCTTACATCCTTGTCTCTAAACTGGAGTGACATGGGTTTGAAAGATGGACTTGGTGGATAAGGAATTGGCTGGGTGGTCATGCTCGAAGAGTTGTGGTCAACTACGTGATATCCAAGCAGAGACCAGTGATGAGGCAACACTACTGGGGCCACCACTGTGCAACCCTTCTTCAGCAGCATGGACAGTGGGATTGAGTGCACCCTTAGCTGGTTTGCTGACGACACCCAGCTGTGTGAAGCTGTAGACATGCTAGAAGCAAGAGATGTCATTCAGAGGTACCTTGACAGGTTTGAGAGCTGGGCCTGTGTGAACTTCCTGAAGATCAGCAAGGCCAAGTGCAAGGTCCTGCATCTGGTTTGAAGCAATCCCAAGCACAAATACAGACTGGTCATAGAATGGATTGAAAATAGCCCTGAGGAAAAGGACTTGGGTGTGTTGGTGTGCNGTCTGAAAGTGAAGCAGCAGGAGAAATTAACCCCCACACAAATTCCTTGCAACAGACTTCAAGTTGGAGTCACAATTTCATAGAAATATTACAATAAATGCAATTATACAGAAAAACTGGCTTAAAACCACAAAGTCAGAGTACAACCTGGCCCCTGTTGGTCACGGTGGTGGTTGCAGTCTGGCTAAGCAGTGGTTGAAGTGCTGTCAAAGTGTCAGTTGCAGTCAAAGTGGTCCTGTGGAAGGTCTGGTCCTCTTCTGGATGTCCAGTTGTGGTGGNAGAGAGTATGCACAAGGAAGCAAGGTGAAAAGGTCAGTTTGAGGAAGAAATTACTTCATCTGAGGAAGGCCTTTACTTCATCCCAGAGACCCCGGCCCACAACCATCAGGCGGCACTGCGCAGGCACATGGAGATGCTAATGACTTCTGAGCTTATTATAATACAAAGCGGGAATAGGCAATGAATATGCAACAATCATATTGTGTAANGGAACTCAGAGAGTATGCACAAGGAAGCAAGGTGAAAAGGTCAGTTTGAGGAAGAAATTACTTCATCTGAGGAAGGCCTTTACTTCATCCCAGAGACCCCGGCCCACAACCATCAGGCGGCACTGCGCAGGCACATGGAGATGCTAATGACTTCTGAGCTTATTATAATACAAAGCGGGAATAGGCAATGAATATGCAACAATCATATTGTGTAACCTGATGCGTATGTAACTTGTAACTTGATATGTACCAAACTGAGTATTGCCGGAATGCACATGTCTCTGGGGAGCTACCTCCCGTGCACCTGGCACCACAGTAAAGCATACCTACTTTACAACTTAAACGAGTTGGGGAGTTTCTCCGCGCATCAGTGGTGGTGGTCCCAAGCCCCAAAGTATCCAGATTATATACAGGCAGGAATGTTCCAGGGAGTTTTCACAATGGGATGACGTAGTCCTGTGAGTCATAAGATATTTTTGGGGTCCTTGATGGTCATTGCAGCTCTCTATCCTGCTTGTACCTCTTCAGCACATTATGGCCCATTAGCAGAGACTAACCCCTCAGGATGGGTGGGACTGCACTGCTGCTTCCCTAGAGGGAGTTATCAGGGCTGAGTCATTAGTGGGAAGAAAAAGAAACATTACCCTGCCTCTTTTTCCTTACCTTATTTAACACCCAGCCCACCTGAGGGATGGGGTGTGCACTGGGCAGCTGCTGCAACTGCTGCATTAATAGTTTGTCAGCAATAATGTAGATGGTTGTAGAATGCATAGTTGGTTACATCAATATCGGCACTCCTCCTCCTCTAACCAAGACAGTTGTTAGACAAGAAACTCAACATGTACTGGCAATGTGCTCTTTCAGTCCAGAAAGCCAGCGGTACCCTGGATAGCATCCAAAGATCCACGACCAGAAGTTCAAGGGAAGTGATTCTGCCCTACTACTCTGTTGTCCTGAGATCTCACATGGAGCACTGTATTCAGATCTGTGACCCCCAATATAAGAAGCACATGGACACACTGGAGAGAGTCCTGAGGAGGGGTACAAAGATCAGAGGGCTGGAGCACATCTCCTGAGAAGACAGACTCAGGGAGTTGGGATTGTTCAGCCTGGAGAAGAGAGAAGACTTTAGGGAGATCTTACGGAAGCCTTCCAGTACCTAGCAGGGACCTGTAAGAAAGCTGGAGAGGGACTGTCTGCAATGGCACGTACTTATAGGACACGGGGTTATGACTTTAAACTCAGAGAGGTTTAGGTTAGCTATCAGAAATAAATTCTTTATTGTGATGGATAAGACTCGGAAACAGGTTGCCCAGAGCAGTTGCGGTTGCCCATTCCTGGAAGTGTTCAAGAAAAGTCTGGATGGGTTTCTGAGCAACCTGGTCTATGATTTTGAAAAGTATAGCTTCTCAGAGGCTATAAAAGTTGCTGCCACACTTGTACAAGGCATAGGACCCCATTTGTCAATTTTAATGCAAGAAAATCTTATTGAGTACAATTTTTCAGTAAATACTGGGAAATACAAGGCAATATTAAAAACCCCATGGAGAAGGTAAGCATTTTAACAGAAATCTGTTGGTTTTCCAAGGGCATAGAACTGCCAGCAGAAGTCTGCACCTTAAAAAAAAAATCTCTCAGATGCAGACATTTAAATATCAGAAAAACAGCTTTAAAATCTGAGGATCAGATCTCTTCAGTCAAGTAATAAATGCATGTCAGGACATGAGGTACAGATGAGCAGGTCTCGGTGAAACACATTTAGCTGAAATTGTCATGTGAGCTGGATTAAAAAAATAAAATCTAGAAATACTTTTGGTCAGCAGAAAGTACAATTGAGAAAAGAGCCAAATTTCAAAGCATTACATCTGAGCTAAGAATTCTTACAGAACAATCCTAAGGATGTGATTGGGAGTAACAAAACAAATATTTTATAACTACATAGTTAAAGTGTATACTGCTGAGGAAAATCTGAGGGAAATCAGTCACAGTGGAATAGCACCAACACAGCCAATATCATGAACTGAAACTTGACATTGTGACTCTGAGTTAAAATCATGACACTACAACAAAAGTACTTTCCTTGCTGTACACATGTCCTTTCAGATCTAGATTTACTCTTTTCTTTAAAAACTTTAGGCTCTGCCATACTATTTCTGAAAGGGTACCTTGCAAACATAGAAAACAGGCAAAAGCAGGTATCAATCACCTCATGCTCACACAGACGGGAAGAACTGTTCTGATGTACTGCTGAGTATGGCATTGTATTGAAATTTATATTAGATATTTTTGGGTTTAGAATTTCTCATTTAGAACTGCACTTGAACTTGATGCTATGATGCAAGGAAGACATATTTTTATCCTTAATAATAATGTCTTCACTTTGCACACATTTATTCTATTTTCAATAGTCTACCAATAAAACCCCCAACTAATTGTATAGAATCAATTTTTGTATTGTAGAATTTTCACAATTTATACAAGCTCATTTGTCATAATTACATTTGCATGACATAACTGAGATTAACTAACTTCAGTTTACTTCTGGAAGAACTTAGGTAGTATTGGTGTCAGCCGCAATACACGGCTTCACTTCATCTGCAAATTTGCTGAGGAGGTACTCAATCTTGCTGTCTATGTCATTGATAAACATATCAAAGAGCACCAGTCCCAAGTGAAGCCCTGGTGGGTACCACTCATCATCAGCCTCCATCTGGACATAGAACCATTGACCACAGCTCTCTGGCTGTTTCCCTCCAGCCAATTCCTGATACACTCGACAGTCCACCCTTCAAATCCATGTCTTTCCAATTTGGAGATAAGGATGTCATATGGGACCATGTCAAAAACCTTACAGAAGTCTACGTAGATAACACTGCCTGGTCTTCCCTCATCAACCACTGAAGTCACTCCATCATGGAAGGCCACCAAATTAGTCAAGAATTACTTGCTCTTGGTAAAGTTGTGGCGAATGTCTCAAATCACATCTTTGTCTTGCAAGTTCCTGAACATTGCTTACATAAGGATCTGTTCTGTGATCTTCCCAGGCACAAAGATGAGGCTTACCAGCCTGTAGACCCCCAGACCTTCCTTTCTCCACTTTTTAAAATAGGAGTGATACGTTGTGCTTTCCTATGTATATTGGTGGCTATTCAGTTCCTTCAGGTCTCAAACCTTCTCAGTGGCAGTGAGAGGGACTTTGCTCTCCCAACCCCCACCTAGAGGTTCAGGTGTTGCAGTGCACGTAGCAGTGGCCACAGCGCCCACACCAACAAATTCCTGGTGGATGGGCACCCAGGGCACTGGTATCTAACATCGTGGTCACTGCGAGTTCCCATGCTTCCCCAGGATCTGCCTTTGCATATTGTTCTGTTATAGGTTCAAGGTTCCCCCACCCAGTTTTATGTATGCCCTTATGTTTATGCATATCCCTTATGGAATATGTATGATCTCTGGAAAGTTCTGTTACATTTGATACTTCATTTGTTCATTCAAATAGAACCCTCCCCTGAGTTTGTCGCATTGGATGTTCTCCCCTGTCACTTCACAATTTACAGAACGCCATTGGTTGTACTCCTTTATCCTGCCCCTTTTGGCTCCCATACAAAAGGGGCTACATCTGCCCGGGCACGTCTTTTCTGCATTGTTCTATTAAAGTTCTGAAGATGCAGAGGGCCCCTCTCTGTTCCTTTGCCTTTACCCATGCGACTTTTACATCAGTCTGCAGTTCACTCCCTGCGAGAGGGCCAGTGCCTGTTCTGTTACTTTTGTAACAATTTTCTGTCAGCCATGGCTGTAATAAGGGTCCTCCCCGGGACACCTCCGACAGTCAGACACTGTGCGGACTCTGGGCAATCTGCTACCAGCATCATTCAGGGACTTCAGAGACATGTGAAGCCTGACTGCCAGTAAAGATTGAAGTCAAGAACTTGTTAAATGTCTCAGCCCTCTTCACGTGTGTTTTATCAGTTCTCCCTTACTTGTACACTCTCTTCGGCCTTTCTTTTCTGACTTACTCGCTTAGAGAATACCTTTTAGAAACCCATGGTCATAGACCTAAGCCTGCCAGAGTTCAAGAAGCATTTGGACTATGCCCTCAGGCATGTGGTGTGATGCTTGGGGCTGTCCTGTGCAGAGCCTGGAGTTGGACTTGATGATCCTTGTGGGTCCCTTCCAACTCAGGAAATTCTATGACCCCTTTTGTTATTTTTCACATCCCTTTACAAGTCCCATTCCATCTGTACCGTAGCTTTCCTGATCACAGCCTTACACATCCATTGTACTCTTCCCCAGCCACACGTCCCTGTTTCCACTGGCTGTGTATTTCCTTCTTACTCATCATTTTGAGGAGCAGGTTCTTGCTCATTCATGCCCGTTTCCAGGCTGTCCTACTTCACCTCCTACACACCAGGATGGAGAGCTCTTGTGCTCTAAGTGTCCTGAAATAACTGATATTTCTGGTCAGCTCCACTGCTCCTAACAACAGTTTCCCATGGTATCTCATCCATTAATTCTTTAAAAAGCTGGAATTTCACTCTTCTAAAGTTCAGGGTCCTGACTTTGTTTTTTGCCAGGCACATATTCCTCAAGATCAAAGACACAAACAGGCCACAATCACCACAGCTCATCCTGCTTCCAATTTTAACTGCTTTCATGAGCCTATTTGCTTTGGTGAGGACCAATAGATGTATAAGTAGATATATACATATAAATTTGTGCATGTGTAACATGCAAATTGCATACCAAAAGTCCATTTTAACACAAAAAATTATTTTATAGGTTCAAGTTAGGATTTGCATTTCTTTCAAGTGCCCTTTAAAGTGAAGTTAAATGTTAATTAAACTTCCACTTTTTCCTACCAAATATTCTTCAACTCACTAGTAAAGAGAAGTAGAAATTTTTGGAATTAAGAAGCCAAAGACCTACAAATATTTTATAAATAGCTTACATTTCTATTGAATTTTTTCTGCTTTTCCAGTGTTAGTAATTCAAGTCCCCTTTGCCCTTTAGAGTAATTTCTATTTATGCAATGTAGAAAGATAAACTCAAAACAAGAATTATCACCCTTGGGTTTTTTTATACCAGTAGCATAGCCTTGCCTTTATCTGAAAGTGCAGCAAGAAGCTCTCATAAGAGCATGATTTCTGCTTTGACTGTAAAAATTATTAACACAGTTGTTTCCTTGTAAAAACATCTTTTAATAGCCTGAACGATGGAAGGGAGGATCTCTGCTATGGATGGGGTCTGTATGACATGCTGAGCACGAGTTGGAGTCCTGTTCCATGCTACAAGAATTTTACATTGCTTCAGCATCTGAAGGGACATAAAAAGATCTATGATTTTCTCTTATTATAACACTGGCTCTAATAAATAGCATTTTAAATTACACCCTAGAGTCTGAGGGCATTTCTTACTACAATCATGATGAACCAGCACCTCCTGGTGCAAAACACCTCTCCATAGGTGTTGGGTCGTTTCCGCAAAGCCATGTCTTCTCCAGGCTGAACAAATCCAGGTGCCTCAATCTCTCCTTACAGGATAGGTGCCCCAGTTCCTACCTAGTTCACTGTTCTCTGCTGAAATCACTCCAATTTATCATTATCTTTCCTGGACTCATTTGTCCAAAACTGGATGCTGTACTCTAAAGATGCTCTCACAGATGCCAGGCACAGGGCTTAAAAGTTTGTTGAAGACTGAGAAAAAAAAAGCATTGAGTACCTCAGCCTTCTTCATCCACTGTCACTAAATTACTCATTTCATTTAGAAACTGGCTTAGAGCACTACTTGCTTAGCCTTTTATTACTAACATCACAGCCGAGGCTCTTGTTTCCTTGATGTTCTCTGCACACTTTAAATTACAGCACGGTAAAATTTTTCCTTACAATAAGGCAAAAAAAGAAACAGTCCAATAATAAACATTGGTGGATTTGATTCTAAATATTTTAAGACTTGTTCAACAAAAGGTTAAATAAATAAAACTGATTTGTGTAAGTACTGAATCACCACTACTGGAGTCAGTGAGCATTTTAATGCTCATTTAAAGCTTATTTGTTCTGTCATTTTGTTAAGAAAAATTTATAGTAGTTTATCCTCCTATTAGCTTGTTATTAAGGAAAGATAATGTCCTAACCAGACAATACAAGAGAAATTTTTCTACTAATAGGATTCATCTCACCAATATTTACCCCATAAATTTAACCACCAAGACTAAGATTGGCCTCCTGCATAGTGGAGAGAGAAAAAGGCACCTTTAGAGGAAGTATCAAATACATAAGATGAACTGCTGTTCTTGCTCTTTCTCATAATGACAGAGGGAGCCTGAACAACTAATTTACAGTCAGCAACAAAGTTTTAGATAGGGAAAGTTATGTGAGATAGATCCACTTTTAATGTATGATCTAACCTAGTGAAATTTAATCACTACACCATTCTATTCACAGGTAAGCATCTTCTTGTTTTTCATTCTCTTGCCTTTTATGTTTTTTAAAATCCTGATATTATTGCCTCCAGTATTGATATGGCATGAGATAGAAAAGTATAGGTAAACAGCAAAATTATTTCTGATTTTTCTTCAACATTGAATATTAAGGCTGTTTTTAACTCTAAAACCAATTAATAATGTAACCACATAATTTCTTCTTTTTATTTGAAAACAAACAAAAGAGACTAATTTCACAGAAGTTTGAAAGTATTGTAAAAAGCAGAGTGACTTAGTGGGAGTATTATCTGTACCAGGAATTGTTCCAGCTTTGTGCTTAAAATATAAAAATATTTGCAGGAATAAAAAAGTTCTGGGTTTATTTAGTATTTTGATTTTTCCACCTCTTTCTTGTTGAATGTTTCATTTTCTGATCTCTTAAAGTGGTCCAGGAGTTACAGGATTGTTATCAGCTGATCAAGAATGTAAGTCTATTACTCTATGTACATCTGTGTCTGCTAGCAACAAGATGACAAATGGACAGGAATTTAGTCTCTGAAAGTTCAATAAGCTGGTATTGTCCTGACATTGCACACTGTTTACCACAAAAATCCTCTACATCTATCACCCAAACCCAGCCTTTGCCTGATTCTAATTCTAGNAAAGCTGCCATCACTGCCCAGTATTATGCAAATCCCCTTACTTATTATTGCATTTAAATCTGGCCTAAATACTTCACAGTTAATATTTTAACAAGTATATGTCAATGGGATTATATAGAAAACTGTAAGTAAGGAATGGCTTTCTGCTTACTGAGCTATAAAGAGGAGTTCAGTCCTTTGGCACTTAAGGTAAGTGATACAAACTTAAATATCATCCAAACGGATATTCTTTCCCTATTAAAATGACATAATTAGAAACATTTTCATGATAAAAAGTTTAATCACATTTTTTCCAAAGCTGAAAACTCAGTGGGAGCAAAATAAGCCCATGAACATGATTCTGAATCATGTCTTAAGTGACGGATTACCTCTACAAATATATAAAGGTAACTGTATATCTAAGGCTGATAAAATACCACTATTTAGATGTTTGTGTTATCTAGAATATGCTGTATCAGACTGACCCTTGTTGATGTACAAAACATATGTTCATTCAGCACAATGAATTTATTCATATACTTAACTGAATGACACCTGTTCCTTTTTGCAGACTTAAAGTCCCCTGATATTGCTTGCTGACTTTGCTTGTGAAAGGTGTTCTAAAGAAGTTGTGACTCTTTAAAAGACTACTCCTGTATATTTAATACTTTCTTTAGAAAGATACTTCAGCAGTTAGGGTGTAAGATCCAGCTTTCAAACTCTGAAACTAACTTTTTTTCTAGTCTTGTACCACACACATGACTGAATCATTTATATAGAGATTTTCAAGACCACTTACAANTGATGTTGAAATCTGAAGCCCTTTGTGAGTCATTTATCACACTTATTAAAATGTTCCATTGTGGATTAGAATAGCAATTCGCTATTGCTTCAGAATGCTGCCCAAGGGCTATTCTATGCAGGAAATTCTAATGCTTTATAGAAACAGTGGTTTGGTATTAATAAATGGTTCTTTGCAAAGGCACTATGCTTTCATTGTGAAAAATGATGCTGGCATTTCAAAGCTGCCATCACTGCCCAGTATTATGCAAATCCCCTTACTGATTATTGCATTTAAATCTGGCCTAAATACTTCACAGTTAATATTTTAACAANGTAACTGTATATCTAAGGCTGATAAAATACCACTATTTAGATGTTTGTGTTATCTAGAATATGCTGTATCAGACTGACCCTTGTTGATGTACAAAACATATGTTCATTCAGCACAATGAATTTATTCATATACTTAACTGAATGACACCTGTTCCTTTTTGCAGACTTAAAGTCCCCTGATATTGCTTGCTGACTTTGCTTGTGAAAGGTGTTCTAAAGAAGTTGTGACTCTTTAAAAGACTACTCCTGTATATTTAATACTTTCTTTAGAAAGATACTTCAGCAGTTAGGGTGTAAGATGCAGCTTTCAAACTCTGAAACTAACTTTTTTTCTAGTCTTGTACCACACACATGACTGAATCATTTATATAGAGATTTTCAAGACCACTTACAAAACTTTCATGTTCCACACAACAATGTCACCTTTGTGTCTTACTCTTCTCATTTTTAAAATGAGATCAGTAGCACTTCTCTATCTCACAAGTGCTTCAAGAGTAAATATTGTAAGTATTCTAAAGGCTTCAAATACTATATGTAAGAAGTATAAAAAATACCTAGGATCAATAGAGTCATAGTAACTTAAATGAGATTGAAATTACTTAAACTACTTCAAAAAGCATGTGCAAAAAAATTATTCATTATAGCCCCCATTCATCACAAGTATTTTCAAAAAGTGAAGATCATGGAATATGCCAGTGCGATGTGAGATGAGTTACAATGAAATTTGTCTTGAGGAATTTTCATATGCAAATGACAGCATTTCAATGACTGAAACACAGAAGTCAAATCCTCAATATAGTCATTCTAAATCATTATTTTTATCCAAAGGTATGTTATGCATAAATATATCTATTTTATGTGATTTACTTTTTTATATTGTCTTAAGTGACAAATACTATTATTCTCAATCAGAAATACATATCAGCAATGAAAATGTCATTACTAGAGTGCAAAGGTAGAATAAGAGAAAATCCTGTTAGTTCCTAGATGACAGTCTTTATAGCATGGTATCTGTTTAGAAATATGGATTTATAAAGCAAGGGCAGTTAAAAAGCTGAGTAAACAAGGCTCTTAAATTTATGTATAACGTTGCATTTTAGTAACAGAAATGAGAAGTTAAGAAATTGTAAGTAAGACTTTAACCTTCAATTCTTGCCCCTTACTGTGCCTATGCCTTTTTGAACTTTTAAGAAAATATATATAACTTTAAAAATTTACCTTAAAAATTAACTGAAGTTTTCTGCAGATCAAAAATATGATTCAGTTCCCACTGGAGCAAGTGAGAAGACTGTGCTGTCCTCAGCTTGCCTCCAGCCAGGACTTAAATACTGGCATTGCACACAAATGAATTGTGCCACAGGATTTCTACTGGAACGAACCAGGCAGGCTAGTTCATGGGCTAAACGTGGAGGAAAGCACTTGCTTCAGATAAGGAGTTTGGCTACAGGATAGGCAGAAAATCCCAGGCTGGGCAAGTTATGACAGTTACATGCTAAAACCAGAATTACTAGCTTTGCTAAAATAATCTATTTTAGCTACCTGTGTTCATGTAGTTTTTATCTAACCTCACTTTTATTTGTTTGACTCATTCAGATACTTGATTCAAGGTCAGAAACTGATATGTCTCTGATTTGAATACTTCACACTTACCCTGTAACTGTATATCACTGCTACTAGCTATGCAGAAAGACAGCCTTTTTGCTTTTAATACAAGCCTAGGGAGTTGTTTTCCTCTTAAATTTAACTCCGGGTTATTTCTGACCTTGTTATGGGTGTTACATTTTATATTTGCAGATCCTTTATACTTTTTTACTGCTGACTGTTCATAATTTGGTACTCTTCTCTGAGGAAACTTAACTGATTTCTACTTTTTCTTTTATTAATCTATTAGAAGGTGAGCTTTTTAAAAGCAAGCTAGTTATGGTTGCACTGGTAAGATGAAGTGCCAAACTATTTCTTTGAATCTTTTAAAATAATGCTTCTAGAAAATACATGTTCACAGAAGTGCCTAAGAAAATGCTTACCATTTTCCTCTGGTAAATGAAACTCTGGTAAAATCTAAATGCTTCACAGAACTGTTCTGATTTTGCTATTATTTAAGTTTTCAAAGAAAACAAACCTAATGACAGAAAAACACATCCAATGTTTATGGCTTTGAAATTAAAGAGCTAAATTATCTCACTTTGAAATAATCATCCATATATTCACTGTAATACAGGTTTTACAATATTAAACTGAAACATTTAAAAAGTACCAAAGATGTTTAGCTGGAGAAGGAAACTGATGCTTATTTAGAATCCTGTTGTAAGTCAGATATAATAAATGATAAAATCTTAAATTCCTTTAATTAAATGAGATTTATGTTGTATGTACAATTGCATTCCAGTCAAAATTACTTTACTTTTATCTTGCCTTCCATTACTTCCTCACATTTTCCCTTTTGTCTGCTGCCTGTCATCATACAATACAGCTCCCATCTCCGTTAAGGCAAAATGCTTAATTTTATGTTCTGGTTTTCTTTGTAAAACAAATGAATAATAATGGGTATAATGGAAAACTGTATGATCTTTACTATTATTTATCATCCACAGCAGTGCCATGAAACTGTAATGAACATTTGAGCTTTTGGAAAAGAAAACAGTAAAGAGGTTAGCAAGATGAAACTTCTTTTTCTATGCCTTCTGCTTTCACCTCTTGCAGAGCTCATTTTAGGCAACGAATCTGTCTTTTCTTTGGTTTAACAGTTCATTTCAAGCATATATCTGTCTGCTTTCCTCTCCTTATGTAGTATAAGGGCTCATTAAAACTGGATTTGTCTGTGTTTTTTCTTGTAAGTATCACAATACAGTACTTCATTTAAATTGGAATGTATACTTCTTTCTTCCTAGACTCCCTTCCAAGACTTCATATCATATAATGAATGATTTTTTAAAGGGTAATCTTACCATTTTTAGCATCTAATAGGCCTACATTTTGAAACAAGAAACTAAAATAACTTGCTTCATAGCACAGAAGGATGGCATACTGCAATACTAATCCCTGTCGCTTCTCTTCCATTCTCCCTCCTATAGTATCATTGCTCTTCATATTAAAAATGTCTGCAAAAAGACCTCTCTTTCAGTGACAGTGTAAGGTAAATGGGATTAAAGAGCACACCACAGACACACCCCTTTGATGGGAGGAGTAGACTGATTATTCAGTTTTAGCTTTGTACTTTCCTATGCTTCCCCGTTTATTCAAAAATCATTTAAGTGTCCAACAACATTGCAAGCATTCTATATATTGCAAGGTGTAGCTGCTGATCTGTTATGTCCCAAACCAAGGTCTACTAGACTAATCATGGCCGTATGATGTCACGCGAATCCAGATTCATAGCTCCTTGGACCATCTCAAGCTAACCTCTGTTCTGTTTGGTTTTTTTCTTGTCCTCCCTGCCCCCAGGTGGAGAACTAACATTCTTATTTTCTTCTAATTCCTTGAAAAGCATTGCAAAAATCATACCTTTAGAAAGAAAATTGCCATTAGAAAAATCTCATTTTAGAAAATTTGAAACTGTTCTCCAAGATATTGCCTGAGCCATCCTTGGAATCATTAGTTTACTTTCAAAGAACACAGATTAAGACCACTACTTACTCCTTCCCTGATACATATATCCTATCTAAAAAACTGTGGGCAGCTTTTACATAAGCAGAGGAATTGTGCTTTGTTTTTATGGCTAGGACTGAATAGTTTTTAAATGCCTTCGAAGATTTTTCTATTATGTTCCAAAACTACCTAATCAAGTAACTTAAATTCCAAGTAATACAAGACCTGCTTCATTATTATTCCCCATTCTTGCTATCCACAGCTGTGGAAATGAACTGGTTTGCTTTCCTTCTTTGTTGCTCCCTGAGAGACATTTAGGAGATTATCTGTCTGAAACAGGGAATTTCTACCTCAGCACAGGAGAAAATAGTATACATATTGCTGAAGCAAATGGATTTGTGGGAGGGAAGGAAAATCTGTTAGCTCGTAAGTTTAGGAAATAGGGACTACGAGTTAATAAGCTTAGGGAGTAAGAATATATCCTGGGAGGAAACAGATTTATGAACACCTGCCATGGAAGGATCTGTGAAAGCGGATGAAACACATTAAAAATGATGATGGATGAGGGGTGTGGTAGAGGCAGAACAATAGGGAAGAGCTTGAGTTCCTATCATATTTAATGGTAAACCAATAGCAAATGCCTAAAGAAAGATGAGATGGATAAATATTACAGTGGTGTATACACATACATATCAATAAAATGCATATACATGCACAGAATATTAATGTGGATAAAAGAGAATATATATAAATTAAAAGTACAATTTTCAGCCTAATTAAAACTTTAGGAGACTGAACAGAACATCTCACATTTATGTCTAGTCCAGCTAAGGTAATATTGCCACTCAGCATCTGTTATAAAAGAGGAACTGCATTAATAACCCATTTATGGCTGTCAAGCTAGAAAATTTTTTACCATTCGTCCCCTTCTTTTAGCAGTGTGGTTTTGGCTCCTAAAATCAGTGGTGCCAGTCTTCCCATGGAGAATCGGGATTAAGCTGACTACTGTGGTTATGTATTTTCCTTTGAATGGTTTGTTCTGTTTCCCCCTTTCCAAAATGTATGGTGTATTCCTTAATTGTAACCCGGCCTATGATCCCTCCCCTGTGAGCTTTTCATTGGTTCAAGCCTTGGGCCCACGGGCCCTTCGAAACCCTGATAAGGGAATGCTCAGAGGCACGAGGGTCTCTTTCGGCTTTGGACCTTCTTTCTCTCTCCTTTCCCCTTCCCTCTCCCTTCCCCCCCTTCCCCTCCCCTCCGTTGCTGGCGCTGGACCTGAAATAAACTGCTCCTGACTTCCCATCAAGAACGATACTGTGTTTCCCTTACGGCTTGCTGCTGCCCGCGAAGGCACAGCCCAGGGACACTCTGGAAGCCCTGGTAAGCTGCTGCAGCCCCCTTCCTTCTACGGACCCACTGGGAATGTTGCCCCAGACTCCTGCCATCGCTAGCCGGCAGAGAGATAGGCAGGGGTCACAGCAACAGACTACAAGAGGCATTGGCCAGATCTGCAGGGAAGGATGATGTTCATGGTGAACCTTTTTAACTTTCCAGGACTGGAATCCATTTTTTATTGATATCTTTTCAGATCATCATCTGTCTCCTTTGCATTTTTCCTAGCTACAGTTTGCAATTGCTCAATAGCCTCCCAAGACACAATATTTAAAAATGCTGCATTTTACTTAATGACTACTTTGGTCAGTCATAGGTGACACTGACAATGTTTCTGCTGAAACAGTCGAAGCAGTGCTTAGTTGGCCACCAGTCAGCTGTTTAAACAAATTAAAAGAAGTTCAGGTTAGGGCAATCCTTTTTACCAGCAATGGCAGAAGCCTTATTTATTGGTTTACATTATACATAATCACACATGATGTGTGTATTTGCATAGAAAGGACGTAAGCTTAGAGTTCAAAAGGATTGATGGCTCCATAATATATTTTATTTAGATTGTGTGAAATGACTGGTGGGATACTGAAATGAGGTGGAGAGAGGAAGAAAATCAAGTAGGTAAACACAATCGGTTTTCAACATGGTTTGAATTTAAAGCTTCCACATGTTGTCTGTGTTCTCCCATCTTTACTATTTTTCTTTCCTCAAATTTTGGAAATTTCAATTATAATTTTAGAGTTTCATTGGTATGTAAAAGAATATTATGTTTCCTAATGGCAGCACAGTTTTATACTGAGCTTCTAGGTAGAGTAAATAGTGCTTTATTAATTGTAAGAATCTGTTTT
Organism: Dryoscopus gambensis; assembly: GCA_013389985.1. Lineage (NCBI taxonomy): Eukaryota > Metazoa > Chordata > Aves > Passeriformes > Malaconotidae > Dryoscopus > Dryoscopus gambensis. Next base: position 9,460 of record WEIT01010401.1, on the reverse strand, counting down.
CAGTACTAACCTAATCATTCAGGTCTATAGGCGACACATTCCTTCAAGATGTTTTAAATTGCAAATTAGGTTCACATTTTGAATAGATTTTATTAATCCCTTCATTTCGCTTTTGCTTATATTAAAAAAAACTCAGAATATTATTGTAGTTTAATGATCTAACAAAAACATTGAGGACCAAGAATTATTTGGAGTTTTAAATAGCCCTGCCAGCTTAGGCAATGTCATTTAATAGGGCAAGTGAGAAACAGGAAACTACCTGATTTAAGATGATTTATAATTTAAGGAACAGGCAGTGGTTGGGAACACAGGGCTTCTGTGGGTAAAGCCTTGCTATATCATGGACAAAGTATGAAACACTTGAGCTCTGTATCAACTATCGATTCCACCATTTTCACCGCACTCCACAAATACATACTCATATATAGTGCTATAAAATATTGCATATGAAGCATAATGAAGGCAATGTATGTGAAGCTATGATAGTTGAAACTTCTGTCAGCTTAATGAGCCCAGGAATGGCAATAGGTGTAGGACCTCTTGAAAGCAGAACATGTAATGAAATACATTTTTAATGACTCTTAGCATTTTGGTTTACTGCTGAATACTCCTTTCTATGTTGAAATAGTATGAAGTTGTCAATTTCCACTAAAATTTTCTATTAAATTTTGAAGCATTTATCCTTTCTCAGTTCTCCACTGAAACATCAGCAACAGAAAACGCAAAATACTATTTCTGTTTGCCAAGTAAATTTGGACTATCATTACTCAGATTGATATACGTCTCAAGATATAGTGGCTATTTGGTAGCAAAAATAATCCAGATGAGGATAGTCTTTTTAAAAAAAGAGGGTGAGGGAGGGAACTTAGTATCTGCAGATAAGGAGAAGGCAGAAGTACTTAATGCCTTCTTTGCTTCAGTCTTTAGCAGTAAGTTGGCTTGTCCTCAGGACAGCTGTCCTCTTGGGTTGGTTGATAGTGTCAGCAAACAAAGTGGTCCCCCTGTTATCCAGGAGGAGGCAGTCAGAGAACTGCTGAGATGCTTGGATATTCATAAATCTATGGGGCCAGATGGGATCCATCCCAGGGTGATGAGGGAGCTGGCAGATGAGCTTGTGAAGCCACTCTCCATCATTTTCCAACAGTCCTGGCTCACTGGTGAGGTTCCAGATGACTGGAAGCTGGCCAATGTGACGCCCATTTATAAAAAGGGTAGGAAGGAGGATCCCGGTAACTATAGACCGGTTAGCCTGACCTCAGTACCTGGTAAGGTAATGGAGCAGCTTGTACTGAGTGTCATCACAC
>WEIT01010400.1:413582-428879 GCA_013389985.1 Dryoscopus gambensis | reverse complement strand
GATGGCCCCGGGCGCTGATGGCCCCACGGCCCTGCCCCGGGCGCTGATGGCCCCTGCGAGCGGCGGTGACAACCCCCGGGCGGGCCCTGTCCCGCACTCGCCCCTCTGGCCAGCAGACCCTTCCCTCTGGGTGCGCTCTGCTTGGGAGCGGGCCTCGAAAAAGGGGCTTGGGCTCAAAACACGGCCCTGTGGAAGTCCCCAGCCCACAGCCAAGGAAAGGCGGTGCGCTAAACCTTGGCAGGATGCTTTGTTTACTCTTTGGTGAGCCATTTTACTTTCAGATGAGCTGTTTTCTCTGACGTCATGTAGAGTTGCATGTGTCCAAAGCTGCCTACCAGGACTGCTGGTGTCCGAGAGGGGAATGGTGTTTGTTGTAAAGTCAGAGATACCCTCAGTTAGAATCACGACTCTTGGAAGACAAAATGAGTTATTTTCTCTAATTCAAAACTCTGGTGCTTAAACTATATCTGCTCTAATTGATTAAATCAGATTGCTGAGCTACAGATAATTTTGTAAATACATTAAGCTGAAGGAAGATTTCTTTTAAGTCTCCATGCCCTGACAGGCTCCTTTTGAAGCAAGAAAATCCTGAAATGAGTTACTGCAGGTACAAATACAATACACAGGGCTTTTAGGGACTGGTTTCCAAAATGGCAGGAGCCCAAGCTGATGCACAATGGTAAGCATGTCCCATAATCTGATAAACCTGAAGAATTAGGCTGAGGCTGTCTGTGCATTTTGGGGCACGTCCTATTCCTGTCTGCCCAAGACCCTCCGGGACACGCTGCAGCTCCTGTTCCTGCACTCGCATCCCCTCACCGTGTGTGACCAGACACGTGGGAGTGTGCCCAAGCTGGAGAGTGGCAATGCAGAGCCGCAGGGCTTTGAGCACACGCAAAGGAGGCGCTGGGAAGAGGGAGGCAGCGAGGGTGTGCAGGGAGGGCCGGCGGAGTGGGAAACTGATCTGGGCAGCCGAGGGAGGGGCTGGAGGTCTAGAAGCTCCTTGATAACCCTGATAACTGCCTGGTTATCAGGGAGGGATGTGTTGTTGCCAGGACAGATGCTGTTTCAGGAGGATGCTGCTTGTGAGGCAGAAGGTCTCTGTCAGGCACCGGGGCTGGAACGCTGATGGCAGGAGAGGGTTTCTGCTGTGCGTTGGAAGCTGCCAGGAGGAGTCCAGCAGCATCCGAACCAGAGACCGGATTTCTGCTCAAGGGAAATGATCGCTGGATATCACACCCTGTTTAGTCTGGAGTAGGTTATGCTGCTGTGTTTCACATCCAGGATCCCATCTGGAGCATCTTCACACCCCTCCCAGGCTGTGGGTAGGGATAAGAGGTGTGAGCACTATCATCCAGCATGAAAGCGCTCTGTGTATACCTGTAGTCTTATTGATTTAGCATAAAAGGCAGAAATCAAATATCAATTCAGCCTTATTTGCCAGCTCAGTCCCCAGAGCGTGCATTTTTAGAAAGCCATCCTACATTCTTCCTGTTAAGCGAGAGTTATAGGCTGCCACTCTTGGTAAATGTCAGCCAAAAATTAAGTAGGGTGTGAGAATGGGGCAGTCATGCATTTCCTGCAGTTGATGGTGACACCAAGGACCTTTCCAGTAGCTCGTGCTACTACCCAGCTTGCTGGCAAGCTAGCACAGAGCTCAAACAGTGTGAGGAGAAGTAAAATCCAGTGCTACACAAGTAGTAGACAAAGAGGCGTTTTGGTTTGGTTATGGTTGGCACTCTGGAGTAATCTTTAGTCACTTTAAAAGTAAACGGCAATTTCTGAGCTACTGAAAACTCAGCATTTCAGGAAAATCATTCCCTTAAAGCATGCTCAAGTGATGGAGTTTTCGCTCTCACTTTGTCCTCTTTAACTGATGTACAGTAAAGGATGTGGAGCCAGTTACTGAGTTGTTTTTCCAAACAACCCTGGGAAACATGATCTGGCAGACAGCAGCACCAGTGGCCGGAGAGTCCTGCCCAAAGCAGCGAAATGCAGGTGCGTGTTCCTGCCATGGTCCCCAAAAGACCATGGAGAATCCAGTGCTGTGGTGTCTGTGCTCCCAATCCTCTGCAGTTGCAGCATTGTTGTCAGTGTCTGGCCCGTGTCCTGGCTGAATCAACCCAGCAAGCACCCGACTGTCTGCACAGGCATGCCCCGAGGTGATGCTGGAAAGGTAATTCCTCGCCTTTTTGCTCCTGCTCGTCGCATTAGCGCTTGTGCCCGTGTGGATTGTTTTCAGGCATTGATTGTGCAATGCTAAAGTGAGCAGGGTGCACGTAAAGCCCTCCCTCCGCCCTTGTGAGAGAGTGAGGGAACAGGTTTGTGAGCTCTCCTTCAGAACAGCTCAAACCATGAACCTGTGCGTTTCCCAACCCAGCCCTTGCTGGGCCTTTTGATGTGTTTAATGAAACACTTTCTGCATTCAAATTCCAGATGCCTCTTGCTCTGCCACCTGCTGCCAGCTGCTGCTGACCCCGGCTTTGCTGCAGCTGGGTCTGGGCCTTGGGGGCTTTTTCTATATTGTAAAATCAATTTGCAATAAGAAATAAGGTTTACAGGGTTTAGGACAAGGCTTTATCCTACTACTTGTTTGCTTAAGGCTCTTTACTTCGGCAAGCATGTCAGGAGTGGGAAAGGAAGTGTCACCATTTGTCACGCATTCAGTAATGTTGCATATAGAAAGGTAAATGCCAAGTGTACATATGCCATTTTATAAATAAATGCTGGCAAGGAAAGGCGATTTCTACCCAATTATGTGCCCTTTTGGGCATAAATGTTATGTATGTGTGGTAATATTTGGCCATCTGCTGCTGACAGTAAGAATTGCACGGGCATGGCAGGAGGGAGCCCCTTCACACTGGCTCCTGCAGAAGCTGTAGCCAGGAAGGGGGACCCAGCGGACCCCAGAACCCTGAGAGGTGCTGGGATCTGCTCCACATGGTGGCAGAGGCCTGACAGCCTCATCTGGACATCTAAAGGAACCTGAATCCAGGCTGGAGCTCACCATCTTGGTCTGTAGTAGTATCTGTGTGTGGCAACCAGCAGCTGAGCCTGCTGGCCCATGGCAGGCTCTCCCAGGCTGCTGGGAAAGTTCGTGGCTTTCAGTGGCTGGAGGTGTTGGTAGGAATGCATTTGCCTGATGTCTGTGACCTGCAGGGTCACGGACTGCACCCGGGAACAAAACCAGTGAGAGAGGAAAAGGAGAGGTGTGAGGAGAAAGAAGGGGAGATGAACAAAACCACAGTGTGGAAAAGGTCCAAGCTAAAAGAAGGTGGGAAAGTTGGTGTTGTGCTTTACGAAAACAGTTCTGTAAGGGGATGTGATTTTGCAGCCTGCCCAAAGGAAGGCACTCAGGTGAGCTCTGACAACGTCTGGGTGTCTGATGCTCCTCCCATCACAGGGAGCTCCCAGAAGCTCATCCCTAGCACGGCACAGCAGGTACTGAGGTGGTGTTTAGGTGGTGAAAATAGAGGACCTGGCTTTTAAACCCACACAAACATAGTGAGTCAGGGAAAGTTTCTAGGAGAGAGATAAAATAATAGCACAGCCATTTTCTTTAGTCTTTCCTAAACATGTTTGTTACATCTCTTTCTGCTCAATTCACCCCAAATTTTCTCAGCACAGCCAGAGTTCTGCCCTGCAAGCCCGTCCTCAGCAGAGGCAGCCAAATTGTTGATCTGTATCCACCTGTATCAACCCTGAGTCTCCAATGCGGGCTGTGAGCTGGGAGGACATGTCCCACAGTTAGAGTTGGGTAGGAGGTGAGAAATGCATTGCAGGCGTGCAGAATCAATGGGGTTAATAGCAGCGGGGTCCCCGGGCTGCCAGTGCCGAGAGCCTCCAGCATGCAGAGCAGTCCTCAGGGTGTGCTTGCTGCTGCTCCGGTCTCCTTGGGGGAGAAGGGGAAATTCTCATCTGTGAAAAGTTATCACCTGAACCCCCCAGTCCCTGCTTCAGCCATGGGGTCATTCTACTGCTGCAGTGGATTTGTGTCAGGTGGGGACTCTGGTTGCATCTGTGAAAAACATGTATTTTTCTTATTTTCACCTGTCATCACTTTGAAAATGACTTCTATATGTGACAGGCAATGTATTGATTCACTTCTGCTCATTTGCTTTCCAAGTCAGTTTTTCATTTCACATTTCTTGATGTCTCACAAGAAACAATTCAAGTTTGTGCTCTCTGTGACAGGGCACATCCTCACGCTCGACAGTTTTGGATACATTTTGGACAAGAGATGTCTGCCACAAAGCTTACAGGCTTGGCTTTTCATAAAGACCTAAACAATTTGCAAAATCTGGATCCAGCTGCTGTTTCAAAGAAATGCAGCCCAGACTGTATTGCAGAGCTTGAGAACAGTGTTGTCGCTGTTTTTTGCTTGTTTAGGTATTAGAATATTTTTTTAGATCCCCCCAAGTATTGTAGTTCCCTGCAGAGCACACAGCTATCTCAGGCTCTCCCTGAAGGGGCTGAGTGCTCAGCAAGATGTGAGGGGAGTCTTCCACTAGTCCCAGGCTGGAATAAAGTAGCAGAATCTGGGCAAAGAGAAAGAGACACGAGAGCGAAAGTGACAGCTGGACTGGATGGCTGCAGGTGAGCTGGTGAGCAGCACAGCTGGAGAAGTTTTGGCTTGCTGTCTCCTGGTTTTTTGCCTTTGTAGTTGCAGGTTTTCTGGTTTTGCGGTTTTTTGCTGGTATTTTTAGCATTATTCCAGTTTGGTAGCATTTAACTTTGTTGCTATAATAACTGCTGCAGAAATTGTCATGAGGGAATTTATTCTGTCTTTGTGAGTATGTTTGCACTGCATGAAATAAAGAAGGCCTGAGGCAAGCTATTGGAGAACAAGGAAAACACAAAATGTTGACTCAACAATTCAGTGAGCATCGTCTGCCCACTGTGCTGAACAAGGCATGGGTCCTATAAGAAAAAATCTTGATCATGTTATTAAAGAATATCTTGAAAGGCAAAGAGACAGGCGGACTGGCAACAGCTGCATGGCCTAGAGTAAGACTGATAATTTTTGAATATTTGACTTCACAGCATATGAATAGATAAAATTCATACATGATTCATGTAGGTGGGTAAAGGAACTGATATACCCAGACATATATTTCTAACTCATGGAAATCAGTGGTAGTGGTTTAATTTATTCTTGTCTTGGTGCTTGTTGCTTTTATTAAGAGCAGCCCCTTCTGATGTCCCGAGTCACTTCAGAGAGAAGGACATGAAGATCCAGCTTTAGCTCCTCCAGGCAGCTCTCAGTCCCATGCCTGGGTTGTTGTCAAGGAGACATATCTCTGGCACGCATCTTCTGTGTGGTTTCTCCTCTTAGTATGCTTTTCCATTGCTATGGAGACTATCACAAACTCATTTAGCAACTCCCAGTGCCCTACGAGGAACGCGTATTTCATAACTCACTCCTCAGAACAAGCAGTGCTTTTTAATTTTTGGCTTCTCACCTGCATGTCCAGCCTGGCTATGCCAGGGACTGTCTGTGCTGAGCCCTCATGAGCTGACTCAGCACAGATCTAAGGGCAGGGCTACCAAAAGGTGTCTCCAGGGGGGATAGTTTGGAAGCTGAGACAAGCCTTGTGTGTGGGAGGTAGCCAAGTGCATGCCCTGGCTACTTGGCATGGCTCTTCAAGTCTGAACCCCTCCTATTCTCCAGGTCTTCAGCTGGCATTCTGCTGAGTTCTCAACACAGGTGAAACCAAGAAGAGTGCCTAACTCTGACACAGTGCATAGCAGAGGGAAACAGAACCACTCTGCTGGCCTCTGCCGCAGGGCAGGAGAGAGGGAGCAGTGCAGCGGGGCGAGCAGGGTGCGGGAGCAGCGGGAGGAGGATGCGCGGCTCGGTTTGATGAGCTGCAGGGGCTGGCAGCCTCCCGAAGCTGCAGATGGGCTGCACCCCCCAGGGCAGCACCTGGGCTTGTGTCGGTCAAGCCGTGGCACTTTGGCTCCCAGAGAGCTGAGGGGCAGCTGCGCTGGCGACAGCAGCAGCCCGGAGGAGCCCAGGTGTGTGCACTCAAACCACTTCGGCCAGCACAGAAGTGTGGGCTTTGCTGAGAAAACCAAGACATAAGAGAAGTCATCACCTGGGATTTGCAACAGCGGCTGCCCTGAAGGGCCTGCAGCAGTGGGTTTGAGCACACCAGAGTACCCTCCTTCTGAGACACAAGGGAGAAGAATCCTTGCAAAATGGTCCAACAGGGACTTAATACCATGGGAAGATCCTTTCCAAAGTGGATGCAAGTAAGCAGGCAGAAATAAATAGGGCAGCCTATAAAATAATCGAGTCCCGTGTCCAAGGTGGGATTAATAGCTCTGTGGGTCACGCCGAGATAGCAGCTGAGGCTGCAGCTCCCAGCTCCCTGCCCTGTTTCCCCACTCCAGTGCACAATCTGACATATTAGCATAATCCCCAATTCCAGTGTGCGTTAATATGTCAGCCCGTGCCCTGCGGTGCCTCAGGGGCACACGTACTGTCATTTGGCTCCTGGGGCTAGAAGGCCATGGCAGGGCTCTGAGATGGGGACAGTGACCCCCTTACCTTCCCTGTGTGAGTCAGAGTCCATCTGCGCCCACAAATCTGTAAGTAGCCAGTCTCCAAATCTCCACGTTAGTGCTACACAGAACCATAAATATTCAGCAGGTTCTAGGAACAGCTGAACCCAGCTAATGGAATATAAATACATAAATAAAATGAAGTAATTAATCAATTCAGTCGTTTTACAAAAAATGTACAAATTTACATATTTTACTAAGGCACGTGATTTCTAATGAAGTGGGGTTTGGGAAAGCCAAAGGATTCACATATACCCTGTCACTTATGCAAATCACTCTCTATTCACTGATTTATAAAATCAGTTGGCTGCATGTGAAATTGCTTTAAAATGCTGATGTGCATGTCCCTGAAGTGTACTGGGCTGTTTCCATGTGCTGCACTGTGGCTGGCTCAGCACAGCCCAGAGCTGGGCCGGTGTAGGATGTGCACCCCAAAATCTCCCTCCGCATTACAGAGCCAGCACACTGCAGCCAACACACAGGCAGTGGAGAAGGGAAAGAGGAGGGAAATGCATCAGAAATCTTCATCAGAATCTTCATTTCAGTGTGTCTCAGCAGTGATGGGCTGCTTTGTAATTTGCTTCAGTGCCATTTTTAATCTTGTGAAGGTAAAGGATATATTTCACTCAAACTTAGATTTTTTGTTTTCAACTTGGATCCCAGATTTGAAAGAAGTCAATTATGTTGATCCAGGAAGTATCCAAAGAAAGGTATGTGTGTACACACCACACATGGGACTGCATTTCACAGGGCTAGCTATGCCCAAACAGCAATTCCACGTGCAGCTCTGGTTCACGTGGCTACATTTCTCAGAGTCACTTTTTTGTCTCATCATGGGTTTTCTTCTGGGTGTTCAAAGGCTTGGCATGCTCTTCAGCTGTGCGCTGGTGAAAGCTTACAGCCAGGATTTATGGATTTGTGAACATGTCATTACGGGGTTGGTGGACTGGGTCTGCATGCTTGGAGCTAAATTCCATTTATCTGGAGAGAAGGTGTTTAACTAATGGCACATCAGACATGGAATAAATGCAGGGCAGCTTCCAGTGTCAGTGTTTTACAAAAACATTGGAATGAATGAGCCGAGAGAACAAAACATCGACTGTTTTTATATTCAGTGAACAGAAATAACAAGAAAAAGCACCATGATGAAGCACTATCTTTGTGCATTAGTGATCATCGCAAGGTTAATTTTATTCATTCTGAATGATCTCCATATCTGTAAGACTGCAGAACAACAAGTTCAAGGAACTGAGAGAACCAAATAATTGCAAACCATGTGTTGAAAACAACCTAATTAATATCTCAAATAAGAATTTAAAAGAACTTACGTGAAAAAGCCCAGTAAGTTTATGTAACATTTCTAGCTGAATGAAAGGCTGATCATGCTTGTTAACAGGGCTGTAATGCTCTGTGGGCACTGGCTGCACAGGCCGTGGGTAAGGAGGACAGCAGTGCTGCAGGGAACTGGGAAAAAGTGTAGCATAAATGAGAAAACAATGTAGGAAAACAGTGAGAAAGAGAAGGAGAGAGATGTGCTCTGTTTAAGGCCTCATTCTGCTTCAGATGATGAAGCTCTCTTCTATAGCAGAATTATTAGACAATATTATGTTATGTTATGCTTCAAGATGCCAATCCAATCAAGGTCTGACTATTCTAAACATAAGAAAAAATGTAATTTCTGCCTAGAAAGCTTTAAGATATACAGCAGTTTATAGAATAGCATGTTTTTATGTGAGAAATCACAAGTACTGGGGACTAAGGAGTAGGACAAAATAAAAAATTAAAAGAACATGTCAATAGGGCTTGATGAGATCTGCTGTCTTTCTTTTGTTTATTTCTGAGTAAATCCTTGGAGTTGTCTCCATAAACATGCAAAAAATGAATTAAGAGAACTTTATGAAGGCTGAAGAAAACAAAACTTGAAAATTGGAGAAAAAGTCAGAACTGAGGTTGACTGGGAGTAATGTGTGCTTTTCATGCACAAAGCCATATGCTATTTTTTCACCCTGGCCTGGAGATGAGTCAAAGCTGCTTTTGAAGGAAGCTGTGGTTTGTAAGGCTGTTGTTCGAGAAGCTGCAAATTGTAGTGATTTATACAGGGCACTACGGGAAGATGATTTGGTAGTTACAATGCATGTGTGTTACTTGGGAAATCAGATTCTCTTTTACATAATGCTAGACAGATCTCCCACACCAAGCTTTTCATAGGCTCAGATGAGTACTGAGTCCTTGCACTGAATGTATCTGGCAGTAAAAGGCAATCTATCCTCCTTTGATTCAGGTGCAATTGTGCCATTATTCAGACATGGCCACAGCCTTTCTCACAAAAATAACATGCAGTAACAACTACGCAGGTGAGATTTCAACCAAGTAGTGCCTGGGGCCTCAATTCCCCCCGTGGAGACTTTGAACCCTGCTGGGTTTGCTGTAGATAGTGCCAGTGGCCGCTGTCCCGGGGATGCGCGTCCTCGGCAGCGCCCTGGCTGCAGAAGAACCAGGGAAACTGCAGTTGCTCCCTGTGTTTACCCCGGCTTTATCCACATGCCACAGGTCTATCCAACTCAATTTGTTTTCTGCTGATGAGTGTTTTTCCATCCGGTTAGCATGTTGTCATGCAAACATCCAGAGATGTGAAAGATTTTGTCTTTTTAGCTGGTTTCTTATGAAAGCAGAGATTACATGGTCCCTTGGTCAGCAGCTGAGTCATGGGTCCTCTAGGAATTACTTTTTGTCCCATTGCCAGCTTCGTGGTTGGACACCTCCACTTGTGAGTTTCCACGAAAATGCCCTTCACAAGGGCTGTGAGAAAACCTGAGTGGCACTTGAGAAATATGTGCAGAACTGACAGATAATCTGGTTGTACATCACACTTGATATTAGTCCCATGGAACACTGTCTGGGGCAGTGCACTGAACTCTCAGAGATGAGGACCTGCTGCTTCCATCTCTCTTTCTGGACTCATGGCTCCTCTCTTTGGGGTTCTGATACTATGGTTTTTCTCATAAAGGCTGGTTATCGAGCTGTCTCACGAAGTATGACTCAAGTGACATCTCTACTGATCTCATCAAAGTCTTTTCCAGAGGCTTCAAGGAAAGATGGAGAGATAAGGACTTGGCAATGTTGAGATCTGGAACACATTAAAAAAACAGGTAGGAAAATAAGCCTAGAAAAAGCAATTAAAATTAGAGAAGATTAAAGGATAAATACCTTGGGGGAGTTTACTGTATGTTTCCTTTCTATTTGTACTGCACCTCTTAGACCAATTTTTCTTTTAATTTTCATAGCGCTCCACTATCAGCATAAGCACCAAACTGAGCTAAGTTAACAAGTTGGATTCATTACACCATTCAAACAAATTTCCCTGGGCTTATTATGCCTCAAAGGCTTGATACTTTCCTGGCAGCCTCTTTCAAATTACCTTTTCAACAAACATGACATAAACTTGGGTCTGCAGAGCATGAAAATTTATGTGCGAGAGCAGTTATTTGAACAGGTGGAAATTCTCAGATTCACCAGAAAGATGAAGCATCAAGCACACCATTAATTTTTTAAAAGGGCTTCACAGTATAATGGTTTTGTACTGTTGGCATCCACGGTGAGAGAGAACTGCTCCTTGCTGCAACTGTGCCTGTCTCTGCAGTGCAGCGCGGCGCACGCCAGCGCTGCCCCAGCACTGTGCAGCATTTCATAACGTGCCACTGCTTGCGAGCCCCGACTCAGCTTCTCCCTCTTGCAGGATGCAGTGCTTCTCATGCATCCTCATGCATCCTCATGCATCCTCATGCATCCTCATGCTTCTGCCCAGGCTCTCAGGAGCAGTCCAGCAGCACAAATCTCCCCCCAGCTGCCTGAAGAGCCAGCCCTGGCAGCAACACGAGCTGCTGTGCAGCCACGCTGCCGGGCGTGCAGGTAACGGAGCACCTGGGGCAGGAGCTGGCACGGCGCTGCCTCCCTGAGCTGAGCAGGGCAGGGCAGAGCAGGGCAGGGCAGAGCAGAGCAGGGCAGAGCAGGGCAGAGCAGAGCAGAGCAGAGCAGGGCAGAGCAGAGCAGAGCAGAGCAGAGCAGGGCAGAGCAGAGCAGGGCAGGGCAGAGCAGAGCAGGGCAGAGCAGGGCAGAGGGAGTTGCTGCTCCCGGAGCACCTTGCAGTCGCTGTGAGTGAAAGCACACTTGGTTCTCAGCCAGCGCTGTCTACACATCAGACATTCAGCTGTTCCACGAAGTCTGATTTTTGGAGACGTTGAAAAATTTTTGTAACTGAGTTGTTACCATGCTGTCAATTTAACTACGTAACATGCTGCAGGCAGACTATGACTTTCCTCTGAGGAGTTCTGTGTGGATTCCAAAACTCAGAAGAGGATTGCTGCAGTTCGCACTCTCCTGAAACCAGCATGGAAACTACTGCTTTGGGCTATCTCATCATTTTTACCTTGGCTGAAATTTAACAGATGTAATATGACTGCTTGTATTGACAAAAAAAAAAAAAAAAATTAAAAAAAAAATTATTCAGTACTTGAATATTTAAAGGCCTGAAACTGGTTTAGGTTATGCATTTGTCAGGTCAAAGTTACTGCAACAACTGCTTGTTTAGAAACCTGTCACTTAAATGGAAGTACTCAGTTTGTATGTTATGTATGACTGTTGCTGGTAATATTTAAATGATGTCTAGGACATTTAAGGAAGCATACACTTAATAAACAGAAAAACATACTGTTAATAAACAGAATGTGAAGAAACAGCTTATACACATGACTAATGTAGCCCACGATGCAATAAATCTATGACAGGATGATGTCTGTGACAGGAACTCAGATATTTACTCAAATACTGTACATAATGCTACTTACCTCGGAGACGTAAAATACCTTAAAAGATGTAACAATCATAAAGAAATTCAGGAGAGCAAAGATGCAAGCTCTAAGAAATTTTATGTCTTGTATTTGTTGCACTGTTGTAGAGGAATAGTGTTCAGGAAAAGATATCCTCTAAAAGACCTTGAGGAAATGGAGCAGATGGTGGCATGTGTTATCCCACTTAAATTCAAAGTGGCTTTATAAATACCCAGAAAAAATAAAAGAATGTTTTCCTTAGTCTTTTATGCAAAGAAAAGAAGGTGAAAGATGATTTCTGGTAACATTCAAATTGGAATTCCGGAACTTTTTTACACTAAAATGATTTTCAACACAAAACTGGTGGTGAACTAATCGTTCAATACACATTGTTATTAGGATTATTTGTACATTGGATTTCTGTATTAATACACCTCACAGGGTAAGGAAAAATTCCAGTTTGGGATGAGACAAGGTAGGCCTCAGTAGGGGCTGTGCTGACAGACCGTATCAGAGACAGGTGACAGCTAGGTATGTACAGTATGATAGACAGGCTGGCGGGCAGCACGGCCTCCCAGATCCTTGTGCCTGCCCAGGTTTTTAATGAGGAGCACCGTGGGCGCCCCGGGGGCCCTCGTGTGTGCGCTGGCGGCTGTGCCTGCGCCATGCGAGCACCGCGTGTTCCGGACACCCCTCGCGCTCCACGTGAGCACCGCGTGTTCCAGACACCCCGCGCGCTCCACGTGAGCACCGCGTGCTCCGGACACCCCGCACGCTCCTCGCGAGCACCGCGTGCTCCGGACACCCCGCGCGCTCCTCGCAGCGCGGATCGGCCTCACATCTCACGTGCTTTGAGGCTGCTGTGCCCAGGAATCAGTCTGTGCGGCCACTCAACTGAAAATTTGGTTGGTTGTTGNCCCGCGCGCTCCACGCGAGCACCGCGTGCTCCGGACACCCCGCGCGCTCCTCGCGAGCACCGCGTGCTCCGGACACCCCGCGCGCTCCTCGCAGCGCGGATCGGCCTCACATCTCACGTGCTTTGAGGCTGCTGTGCCCAGGAATCAGTCTGTGCGGCCACTCAACTGAAAATTTGGTTGGTTGTTGATAGAGACTGGATTCTGCCATCAAAACTGTAGAATTGAGAGGTATAGGGAGTAACTCTTCTAAGAATCCTTTATAATTTTTAAGAGGCATCCATCTGAAATACACAGGCTACAGGATCTTGGCGACTGGTACTTCTCTGCTCTAGTTAAATACTGTTTTGCTCCTTGGCTTCTGTCCTATTTCCACAAGAGGAAACAGCATCTCTTTCCCTCTCATGGTTGGTGATTGTTTTTCTCTCAATCTGTAGCTTTGTTGTGGATCAGAGGGAGCCAAGGGCCAGGAGTGACTTGCAATCCTCAGCACATGCTGGTTTCTCCAGACACACTGACTGCTTAGTAAGGAAATAAATTAGCGAGGGGTAGAAGACGCAATATGGTTCTTACCACCCTATTTCAGCACATTAAATATATACAATCTGCACTCCATTCCACCTAAAAATAACGCTCAGATTAATGCAGCTTTCTCTGATATATTAAATCGAGACATCATTAGCATGAATTATAAAGCAGGAAAAGTGTGGGTTATAGTGTCTGTCACTCCAGAGTTGTGTATTAGGATGGATGTGGGCAGTTTGATGGAGTGGACTGAGCATACACCCAGGAGTGAGACAGGGCACCTATCTCCACAAGCATCACTGACTCTCTGGAATTTAAGGCAGGTCTTTTAAGTACATATATTTCTATTTTGAGAGGGTCCAGATTTTAACACTTTATTTTTCACCAAGAATTAAGAATGTACAGCTCCAACTGATGTCTGTGCTGGCTACCCAGTATCCAAGCTCCAAACTTCAGAAATGAAATTTAGAAGGCAGTTTTGAAAATCCTGGCCTCAGCTTCCCTGGGCTTCTAAATTCCTAGTGTGATATCTGAATGGTCTTATCCATCTTTGGCTGATTGAAATCTGCTACTGAGAAAATGCTGTAGGAATAATCATTACTCTATCTCACAAATCTTGATGAGCTTTTTAACTCATATTAATAATACCATTCAAATTTCACAATATAATCATCCTTGTAGAAACAAATCTAGAATATCTTCTATTTTGGCAGCAATGTAAGATTTTACAGTTTTAAGGCTGTGCACAACAGCAGTTTAGAAAGCTGAGCATCACTGATCCACTTTACAAATGGAGACAACTGCACTCTGAAGAGGGATCTGCATTAGACCACACAGACTGCAGCAAATTCACCACTAGAATACAGGATTTCTGATACAAAATTTACCCTACTGAACACTAAATCAGGGGTTCTTAAACTCTTGGTGTATGCAGGCAGTTGTTGGTCATAGTATCCAGGTTGCTTTCTTGCCTCCCCTTGCTAAATTAGTTGAAGTGTAGTTAAAAATACGTTGCTACTATTACCTTGTCTCTCAAGGGATTCATGTTGTTACCACTGGGATGCTCCTGAGTAATGAAACAAAGAGAATCACCTGCTGCACCACTGGGGCAGAGGATCTGCTTGACTTAATTGGGAAGGGTCAGCAAATTTGCAGCAGGTGTTGTTGCTGTACTCACAGAAAATAATTTTGTGGCATATTGTGTAATTCTGGATTCCCATCTCAATTATAAAGGACGGAAAAAAACCCCTGTCATGGCTCATGGACTTGATTGGTTTTGCAAAACTAATTCGCTTAAGATACACAAATGTACGCCAGCTGAAACTCGGACTGACGGGCACGGGGTCAATGAAAGTGGCATTTTATTGTGATGAAGCCTTGTGATAGAATATTTTTTCTTTTTGTCCTGAAATTGATTTTAAAATCTCCGTGTCTTGCAGGCGTTGCTTACTGACTGCAAGCCAGCAGGGCTGGATCAGCAGGATGAGGGCTGCCCAGCGGAGTCCGAGCGAGGCGGCAGTGTGCCATCTGCCTGAGCGAAGTCTCCAGCAGAACCATGGCATCTTAGGAGGATTTCTAATATGGAAATAGGCACAGGAGAATTTCAGAAGTCTCCTCAGGTCTTGCAGTGGTCTCAAGTGTCCGATATTGCAATTTAAAAATGATTTTGATCTACTCATGTGTCTTCGCTGAATATCTGACCAAAGTGTTATGGTTTTTCATTACTAAGGAATGTTCTGCTGTCAGGAATTGGACTTACCAAATCAGCTAATGTAAGTTTCGAGGTCTTGCAGGAGAAATAAAAATATGCCAGAGACAGTGTACACATCTTTTTTTGGGAAATGTCCTTAGAATATCTACCAAATGGAGGAGACTTTTTTTTCTGTCCTCAGATTTATCTGCCTTCTTGGTAACAGACAGGCTTTACCCAGAGTGGGCACCAAATGTCTTTCCAGCAGCTGCAGAGACAGCTTTACATGGAAAAATATCCTGGCTTAGAAAGACACTGTTTTGCTTTTGAAATGCATTTCAGAAACGTCCTGTGAGGAAGACGGAGAAGCCTGAGGGGTTCGGGTAGTGTTGGATGTGGGCCTGGTCAGCTTTCTGCTGATGGCTGCAGAACATCAGGCTCCTGTCGCTCCTGCACGGCCGACACGTCCTGACGGGGAGAAGCGCGGGGTCGGGGATCTGATTGTTATAAATAAGAGACCAGATTATCAATTTATCATGACGGTCCGGAGGGACGGAGCTCCCTGCACGCTGCAGCGGGGCGTGGGGCAGCGCACAGCCGTGCCCAGGGAAGGGGGAGATGGCAGCGGGACAGACGTGCCCCCTCCAGCCCCGCTCAGGGCCTGTCAGCCCCGGCTCCTCCCGGGGCTCCGGGGCTCCAGGCTCCCCTCACGCCCCGGGAGCCTCGGGACCCGCGGTCCGGGATCCTCCGGCTCCCCTCACCGCTGGGACTGGCA